>CAIGRB010145623.1:0-10170 GCA_903798255.1 Fraxinus quadrangulata
CTTAGATCCTGAGTCCGTCACTGCACACGCCTAGTCCTATTTGAAAGCTTTGCACAGTTCACAAGGTTTTACCTTATTTTCTTGTCAAACATTTTGATTATTAATTCCATCGATATCGTCATTGATGCAAATGAGCCAGAAGCATTCATCCGCCCGCCAGTGGCTTGATCAGATGGAGTTTATAACCGCAGGCACTTGCTTTCAACCTCATGTGCCTCTTAAAAAATGGAAAGTCTAGCCTGTCCTGGTTAATAAAATATTGTATGCACAATGTATGGCTGTTTGATTTGGACTTATTTGAATAATTTATTTTTAGGTTTGCAGTCTTCTTCTTGAAATAACTAGGTTTTCTATTCTAATTGTAAGTCTTAACTTCTTTTAGCACATGCTGAGGATTGATACCTGTCTAAAAAAGAGCCACGTCGAGCCAAGGGTGACCCAGAAAGAAAAGATTGCAATATAATATAGGAGAAAGTTCTATATATATATATTTTATTTATTTATTTTTTNATTCTAGACTGCTCTTCTTTTGGAATTCCTTGCAATCTGGCAAGGAATCTGCTGGAGAGGATTGAGGCTGTTGTTCTTTTGAAAATATTGATTCCATGCAATCAGGTAAGGAATATGCTTGAAAAGATTGAGGCTGCACAGGTGGGAAAATATCAACGAGTGGCGAAGGTAATGAGGACATGATATGATAATGGTAAATTGTGAAGCCTAATTAATATCAATAGTGCAAAGCCAGTACGTGAATCTACATATGTTGTGAGGTCGCCGTGGGAATGGAAAGGAGCACCGGAACTCAGAACAAAATTCCATTAAGGATAATTTAGGAATTGTATCATAGTAAATTTCGATTTTGTTCTAATTTATCTTATAAATAAAGACCCGTCATTAGATTTTTTTTATCACCTTCATAAAAGACAGATGGACTAGAGAAGATAGGGTGTGCAATTTTTTCTTATAAGCATTTTTCATCATAGTGAATTATTACAGCTACGAAAAATGTAATATCATATCGAGGAGAGCTTCTATAAATTTTGATTATCTTTATTTTTTTAGGAAATTTATTGCTCTTGGTGGAATAGTAGTAGGATTTATAATTCTCAACATGTGAAGCTGACAGGATCCCCACTAATAGATCATAAGAATACATATAAACAAAAAGGACATGGTGTAAAGCCCTACCTCTGAGGTACAATGACGGAGGAATAGTAAACAAATTTGAAGCCAAAAGATGACAAGCTCCTAACAACTAAAGGCTAGTTGGTGCCTAATCCATCCACCTCTTGACGTATATTTGGTATACAGTAGTAGACAAGTTTTGATAGTACAATAAATAAGATTTTAACAACTTTTTCTTTATAAATACTATAGAGTACTGTACAAAACAAATCTTTTGAAAATATCCACACGTTAAATAAAATCTACAAATTAAAACAAACCAGCTTATATACTGTGTAAGACGAATGTTTTGGAGATACTTCTCCTTGAGGTGCTACCATACTCAGGTCGACGATCAAGCTAGCTTAAGCCATGCTTCCGGAGGCAAGCCTTGGATCTAATATCAGCCTAACAACGAAAGAGAAAATAAGCTAAAGAAAATTCGAGCAAGATTAAACTGCACATTTAGCACGAACAACTAATTGAAATAATATATTCCTGTCACAGGAACAGTTTCAACTGAGGCTATCTACATGCTGAGTTGAAAGTATAAAGATAATGTCGAATACTATGACTGGAACAATTATTTTTCTTAAATCAAAAGGTGATCATTTCCTCTAAACAAGAATCAAAGCACTTCTGGGACGATCTCTCAATTTGGTAGATCAACAAATAATATGTAAGAGCAATCAAGATTTTCTTAAGGGTAATTATATTCACACCACAGTTCATGAAAATGCACCCATTTTAATTGCAATGGGGGTAGTAAAACTTTTGCTCATTCTTGCACTTCTCAACTTTTTTCTTAATATTTTGATCCCTGACCTTTTATTAATTAACACATTTTTCCCCTAATGACAGTCAAACAATCCGTTAAGAGGGAGTAAAATGTCCTATTTGCCACTCATTTTTTTAATAAGCAAGATAAACAACAAATACAAAAGTTCAACAAAACATTTCCCCACACTAACAGAATATTTGGACAGAAATCATTATCAAAGACAAGATGTGCTAAAAGTAATTGAAGGTTAAAAGATAAGAATGCAAGGATAAAAGTTGGGACAAAAGTGCGAAAATAAGAAAAATTGGGGACCTTATTTGCAAATAAAATGTGCAGCAGCTAACAAAAACTATAGTGTGATTATAATTACCCTGTTCTTGATGTATAATTGTCAGTTAAACTAATTATGGCCCTGTGCTTTGTCACAAAATCTATATCTTATCCATTAATCAATTGATATGTACTACTCGCGAAATTCCAAAAGCACCAAGTATTACCTGCCTGATGGGCTCTGGGACCCGAAATCTGCAACTCATTTTCACAATTTTGATGGCGCTGGTAAGAGATACACGATGACCAACTGAAATAAAAATCGGTTTCAAGGCATCTTGAGTCGATCTCATTGCCTGCATAACTATAATATATGTTGGTACTTATCTTGAATTGTTAAAATCCAATAACTAAGGTTAAGCAATCTTCAGCTGTATTTTCAAATGCAAACTTTGAGACTAAGTTTATTGAAGTAGCTTAAAGCACCAACTTTTATAGTAGAATAAAGGAATCAAATACTTTAAATAAATATCAATACAAGAACATACATACTACAGGAATCTTTATATTGTAAAATAATGATCGACTTAAAATGTATACCAAATGCAACCAATAGGAAGAGTAATAATAGTAGTGTAAACGATTACTTAGAGAACAAGCACGACCTAAAACCACCGTAAGTGAATGATTTCAAGTATTTGTGTTTTACTTCAGTCATGTTTCTTAGCCCATGTTTGGTACTAATTAAAATCCAGATTTAATCTAAATCAAAGTCAACAATTAATTTTAACTATATATTTGATGGGTCCTACAACTTTTTAACCATACATTTTATCAAATTTTATCAAAATCTACTAAAAAAATATGATTTTAATCCCCACCAAACAGAGGCTTAATAGAGGAGTAAAATATGAGAACCTATGTACTTGACCCCAAATAAGTATGGGATAACAAGGCTAGTTTAAACTAGTTTCACATCTCATAATTAGTTCAATATTGTTATTTGGGACCCTTTCTCCACTTCAATTCAACTTGAAAGCACATAACTGTAGCTTACCAAAACAGAGGGAAACTGTCTGGAATTATATTGCTATTCTTTTTTTCTTTTTCACATAATAGAGAGAGAATTCATTTCCTAAAATATAAACAAGGCTACAAAGTATATGTAATGCGAGACTACAATGCATGTATTTCTTCATAAAAATACATGGGATTTCACTGTTAACTACGGCTGACAAGTAGTAAAGCTGCATACATTTGGATTACTGCAAGAAAATAATTGAATATTCTCACCGCTCCTAAAGTAGACCCCGAGTCCCCAATCAAAGTAAAGACATCTTTAGACGAGTTTCCCTTGGCTTCAAGGAGTTGTCTCACTCTAGTTTGGTTTAGACCATCAACGTGGTGTAACTGAAATGCATCACCAGAGAACATACTGTTAACTTTTGGGCACATTATGACACAAATAGAAAATAATTTGTAAAAATTAACTCGTACGACAAAAATATTGTCATAATCTTAAAACTTACGTTCTTTCCTATCCCAACAGTAGGAATATTAGCCAAAACACCAAGATGACTAGCTAATCCCATGCCTGCACAAGTCTCCAAGTTTAGATTGAAATGAAAAGCTGAGTGAATTAACAAGTTGTGCAAAAAAATTAAAGACCAAACCACAGTCAAAGCAGTAAGCAGAATAGTACTAATGATGGTTTAAACTCGTCAAAAACAAAAGCAGGCTCTTCCAGATCTCTTTATCCACTAAAACAAAAGAGAAACAGCAGAAATATTATGACAGCTGTATATAAAATTGAAGTCTTCTTTTTTTTTTTTTCATTCATAGCAATAAGATTTAAGGAAATAGAACACAACTGCAATCCTAATGGATTAGTTTAATTTTGCAGGCGCGAGTTTTACCAATCTAGACCTTCAAATTAAGATTGTTCAACTTTTGGATCTCTTTTCCCCTTTTGGTAATATATTAATTAATTAGTTAGGTTATATTTAGCTACAGTGAAATTATTGTTAACCAATTAGTTTTGACATGATAATAATGCAGCTGATAAACAGAACAAGCCAGGATTATACATGTAAGCCAAACAAATATCCACTTACGCGTCACTGGAATAGGAAGTTTATATAGGCATTTCATAGTGCTTTTACCACTACGAATTTTGTTAGTTACACAACGATTTTAAGCATTTGTTTTATTTACTTAAATACATAAATGGGGTTTTAATATAATAATTACATAAAACAATTTATTGTTCCACCACAATCATAAACCTAGTTTCTCTTTTTTTTTTTCTTTTCTCTCAACAGCCATGCCATAGCTTTTCTGTCGACGGCTTTTGTGTTCTTCCACGACGGAAAATAATTTTCGTTTTCTCTCTGATTTCAGTTCATGATGAAAACCAACATGCATCATGTTGAGGAAAATTGTCATGTCACAATTGCGGATGGCTTTTCAAAAGATGAAGAACTCCATTTTGAGATCGAGTCGATTGAATTCAGTAAAGTCAAGGCAAGAATTTTGTGTTTTTTGCCATCTTCTTGTATAACATCTATCTTATTAAATCTGTGATAGGAACTTTATTTTGCTTCTGGATTGTGATAACATTATTCTTTTAGAACTTATGAGGCAGAATTTCTCACTGATGTGATGTATTTTAATTGCATACGTATTTATGAGTTTTGGTTTTGGATATAGAAGACTATAGTTTTAACTTTTAACAACTTTTTGTTTTTAATGCTGTCTGATTTTTGCTCCATCTTCGACTAAAAATTTCTTAAAACAAGATCAAATTGGCTAAAACGTGTGATCAAGATAAAATAGATTTTTGTATTAAGGAACATAATAGGTAAAAGCATATGACAGACCGCTTTTCGATCATTTGTTTTCCAGTGGGATTTTAAAAGTTGATGATTTTGAATTTTGAAAAAGAGGACTTTTTTTTGTTTGTCAATCTCTTGGATAGTTGTAGCACTTTTTAAAAGAGAATCGAATGTTTGGTAGCACGATGAAAAGCAATATTTTTAAGGATGTTAAAATGCTTGTTGATAAAGAGGAAGGTGACATCTGGTGTGAGGCTTTCTATCAAGTTTGTGTCTTCCAAAAAAATTAGAATAGGTGAAAAAGATGAGTAAAATGAGTTGTAATATTGGGATGATGAATACACCAAAATACTGTATTTTTTTTTTTTCATTTTTAGTTTTTATTGGATTAGGATTATAATTGTAAATTTGTTGTGGTGTATTTATTGAAAATATATTTTAATTGTGGTGTAATTATAATGTCAATAAAGTTTTTACACCACCTAAAACCTATTCTTAAATTAGAAAGAAAATGAACTATATGGACACTACATCAGAGCGCACAGAAAATTTACTAAGGATCTTCTAGCAAACCAACATTTTGTATATTCTTTCTTAGAAAATGACAGACAAGTTGCCCAATAACAGGGTGAAAAGGTTTCTCTAAATAAAATGGAGCTACAAGCATAGGCCACTCACTATGAGAATGCTAGCGGTTGGGTAACATGACAACAGGTAGAGAGGAACATTTATGGAATATTCGGAGATAGAAGAACTAAAAGCATTCTAATCAATAATGCTTTCCCTATCACCATGCACATTAGCAGCATCCAAAGAAGACTTTACCACTTCCAGTAACAAATAGAAGAATAAAAACATCATTCACTAAGAGCCATAAACAATATGATGCTCTAAAAGCGAGCCACAGTATAAAAGTTCCAGCAAGTATCAGTGAAAGGCAATGGCATAAAGTAGCAATTTTCATGAAAAAAGCTTGAGATTTTTTTAAATTAACTAAATAAACAAAGAGTTCAGGCCGATTTCAAGAAGGAATTTGCCCATAATGCATCATTTCTTATCTTCTCTAAAAAATTGAAATATAAAAGACTTGCCTCGAGGATGAAGTATTCCATTGCCATCGACCATCAATATCTGTCAAAGTAATTGACTTAAAGGGTCACAGCATCCATAAAATTTTGACAAGGATTTGTCACTGATAGTATTTGAACATTTTACAAAAAAACACACCTAGAACCTACACATGCATCTTAAAATAAAATACTCCGGAAACTCTTGTTTCAGGAAAAAGAAATGCAGTGTGAAAATTTAGCAGAGTCAAACAGAGTTGTCTTGTAAGTTTTTTTCGTTGGTACACAACTTACAAACTAATCAAATAAATTTCATCAGTAGACTTCCACATTATAGTGAAAATTTGCCAGAGTCAAATACATTTGTCTTTTAATTTTTAATTTTTTAAATTTGTTTCTTGATACACAATTTCACATGATAATCAAATAAATTTCATCATAGACTTCCACGTTATGTTATCTCACAATTTAAAAGAAAAATATTTTATACTAGTATTAAAAAAGTTATCACCTGTGGATAGAATGGAAGAGATCCCTTCTTCATTTTCTCGAGAAGTTCTAGAAGTACTGGAGCCTGTAAAATAGATAAACATTCAGATTTTGTACTATATATATATATATATATATATAGCAAAATCCAGAACCATACAAAGCAGTTCTTAGTTAATTCTCATCAATTTACAGGTAAAAATATTTCTTTACCAAGAAGAAAGAAAACTATTGCTACCTAGAAAATATTCTACGCAAAAATTATTGTTATACAAAACAAAGAGGAACTTTAAAATGAAAGGGAAAAGGCAACATGCAGGGGCTCCAAAGGCTCTACAGTTCGTAAAATCTAAGAATTAATGTTCTTTAGAAGTAAAAATGTAAAGCCATGTGAATAAGGTCTCTCTGAAGACAAATGTGTTGTCCTCTATACTCCAAAACTTGTGCCTTTTTCTCACAATTGCATTATGTAAAACGAATAATATATTGAAACAGAAAAATCTTAACTGCAGCTATTATGAGTTGTGCGCTATGCTCAAAAAACATGCATTTTTCCCACTATCCCAAAAATTAATAATCAAATAAAGATAAAAGATAAAATGATACAGGGATAAAGCTCTCCGAAGACAAGAGCCAGAAATAGAGAATGGAACATAAAATTTATGTGTTTTCTTATAATATCGAGAATTCATCAAGCAACTCACAGAAAATCCTTATCCCATGTATGAGATAACCTATTCTTCTAGCCACGAACAAAACTCTAACTCTTATTATGTCCACTGTTAAAGCTAATCAAGTGTTATTCTCTTCATGAAAAAGGTTTGCCACTATCAGATCGTGCTCTGAGGAAAATTCTAAAATTGGCACTCAAAGATCAATTTTTATTTGCAAAACCAAATTCAAACTATGACATGCCAACAACCCCCATGATCCTGTCCTAGAAGTCCATTAAGTCTCACGTGAAAAATTTCTCTCCTTTTAAGTGAATTTCTTAATCCAGTTCTCATGACCCAGTTTCATATATAATCCATCCATATCCTCACAAAGTTGCGCCTACAAGAATTATCCTAATCATATTTCGTTGCATAGGCACTTAAAGCATTAACTATGCATCTTGTCCTACAACTTCAATCGAATAAATCCTTGTCCTAGTTATGGAACTACTCTCTTAAGGTCCTCGTGTACCACAATCACCCCCCCCCCCCCACCCCCCCCCCCCCAATTTCGTCCACCTGTCCTTATACTCCATAATCCCCGCCTCTATTTCAAGGTGTGTTGATACCTATAATGCAGGTATAAATAAGCAACTTATTCTCTTTCCCTTGCTTGCTATCCTACATGCGCTTTAATACAAGCACAAAACATTAATCTTCTACCAATCAAATTGTATATTGATAACTCTCATTCATGGCAATAAAATGTTGTTATACCCTAGAGGTCCTACATCTAAATATCTCGACAAAGTAACATAAATTTATGAAAGGAAAAATCCATGAACAGGACCTCTCTGAAAGCCAAGAAACCAGGTACATATGGAATATGCAGCTTAACAATGGAATAATCTTCATACACAACTTGAAGAGTATTGAGGTCCAAAACTACGAGGGTGGCACATGCAATAGATGGATCAGTTTTTGAAAAGCTCAAGTCAACTCCGCCCACATACTTGAGGATTGCACCACATGAATCTGAATTTTCTGTTTTTTCTTCAAGATTTTGTACTTCTGATGTGGGTATTTTCCAATTGAAATCATCTTCTATCTTCAGCTTTTTCTTGAGTGAATCTTGAATCCTAAATCAAAATCGAGCACCATAAGGGGAAAAATTTGGGTTTCGAGTTCCAAAGCAAGTGTAAAAAAAAGCACAAAAAAAAAAGAACGAAATTTGATGCAGTTACTCAATCCATTGAGTTTCTAGAGAAGCAGGTTCTTTTTCCATCGATCTTGGTTTGTTGAGAGAAAAGAGAGAGAGAGTAAAATAAACCTTCTGGCTCCACACACTTTCGAGTTAATGATTTATTAGTCACTAAATTTTTACTTTCATCATACTTTCCTCACTAAATTTTAAAGTATAAAATATTTTTAGTCATCACTAAATTTTATCATGTTACGCTCCATCACTCATTCACCGTATTTCATTAATAACTAACCTTAAACATATCACGCTTTACTCAATTAATTTTAAAATACTTTCGAGTGTTTATATTTTCTTTACTCAATGAATTAAACTATTCAGAATTTGAAAATTTTGAAATATATAAAATATCATACAAGAAGACAGTGTCATTCTTTCACTTGGATTACCTTCTAACAACTCTAAAAATTATATTTTGTTAATCTTGATCGATATTGTTGACTCTAAATCGAAAATTTCACTGCCAATTTGAAATGTAATTTTTTTTTCTTGATTTAGGCCTACGATTTCAATTAAAATAAAGAAATAATTTCTCCATTTTATTTTCTCGACACGAAGGAAGATTATGATTTAAGTTAAGATCTATATCAATTTAAAACTAGTATTTTTTCCCCTTGAATATAGCTTTTGACAACTAGAAAATTTATATCATCACCAATATCAATATCCTCATCTATAATATAGTCTCATTATCTTTTATTTTATTTTCTTAATCTAGGTTGAAACTCATAAAAAATGAACTTTACTCGAAAATATTATGAAGTTCAGTGATTATTCAAAAATATTTTAAAGCTCATAAGTAAAGTATGACAAAAGTATAAGTTTAGTAATTAATGAAATGTGATGAATAGGTGATGAAGTGCTATGTAAGAATTTTAAAGTTCAATTATTTATGAAATATTGTGAATGTGTGATAGGGTGCAACTTGTTATAATTCAGTGATCTAATGAAAGTATTTAACTCAATACTTAGCAACTCCCTTAAATTCAATTGAAGTAAATTTCATCAATGGTTACCGAGCCTTAAATAAAATTTCAATTGGATTCTTGAACTTTAATTTAAGTTCAAAATTCACCATTTCTCACATTTCATCAACTATCCACTCTCAAATTGACAAAACTTGCTTATTTGACAATCACACCGTCATCAATGTTTAGTGTAATCACTGTGATGCGCCCTAAAAGCAATAAGGTAAAATGAGGGTTATTACTTTAGATTAAAATTAAAATGCATAATAACGTGACTTGGTGGTAAGTGACATGATATATTAGGATAATAGATTTTAATGAATTTTCATCCCTAGCGAAATGCTTTCATAGGTATGTACCCTCGAGGCTTGAAAAAAGTGGAAATTGAAGGATTAGATGCTCGTATGACGACTGGGGTCCTGTTCGGGCTCTTGTTCGGGCTTAGTCTTCATCCTCCCAAGTTGTAGAATACTTTTGGAACTCAAAACCCTAAATTTCCTTTACTGTAGGGGAATCACCTTTGTTCTTATTTGTATATCAATTCGGTGCGAGGCTATTGTCGTCAATGCCCAAGTTAAACAAATCGAGTTATTGGTGGGTGAGTACACGGACATGATCCTCATTCTGTTACCTATTTCATTTAAATATACAAATTTTTTATCACAAAAAAAAAAAAAAAAAAA
>CAIGRB010145623.1:10738-23363 GCA_903798255.1 Fraxinus quadrangulata
GAGGGAAAAAAATCTAACTAAGAAATCTTGAAGAAACTAAGAAATTCAGCTACATGACTCGAAATAGTGAAAACTCAAAACCATAAAAGAGAAAATTAAAACATCAAAAATTAAATTACAGTTTGAGAGAAAACGATTTTTTTATAAATAAAATCTTGTTTGATCCATAAAATAAGGCATGTTGAGCCTATAATCTAATTATGAACAATATTTAAATTCTTATACTTTTAAAACGAATTGACATAAAAAATAATAACTAAATATATAACTATATGGCATCAATAAATTATAGTTCACATATTGAACTCTTTTTATTTGATTAAAAAGGAAAAACATAAAAAAAAAAAAAACAAATTTCAAAAGAGAACTATTAATTCGTGATGACCAAAAAGATACACCACAGATCAAACGATTAATATATCAAGTTTAATTGCGATATATTATGAAAGAATAAAATTCTTACTTAACTTTGTAAAATAATGCAAGAAAACAAAATGTTTGAATTGCAAAGAATAAACACTTCGATTCATTAATTCATATCACAATCCTAGCCTAAAACTTTTTGATTTATAGAAAATCCAAATTACAAATATTAACATATATTAATCTCTAAAATGCTGTATGTGAGGTGAAAGGCGAAAAAAATATAAGCCATTCATGATTTAATGGGATTAGATTCTAGAGTACGAGACAAATTACTACCCAATTAGGGTTTTTAGATTTTGTATTTTTTTTTAATCTGGCCTATAAACGGTAAAAATTAAAAATTTATATAAAAATCGTTTTTCACGATTCTGATTTAGGAACCAAGAATCGATCCCGATCCAATTGATTCTCAGTTCCAAATCATTTTCTTTGAAACCGAACCGAAGCCTCTTATTTTGTTTCGAAAGGTTCGATTTCGATTAAAATATTCGACCTAATAAAACTGTACCCTCTATACCCTATACCCTTCTCTTCCAACCCGCCTCCCAAACAATATAAATACGCACAGCACCCTCAAAATACTCAAATACTTCAACCCTGAAAATTACAAAACAAGAAAACCAAAAGAACCGTTTAATCAATTATAAGTAAGCAAATTTGTGATGGAGGCGACTAGGGATGCTGAGTCTCAGTCACAGCCTATGCACTCAGCAGCGGAGCCCCCACAGGCGGCGGTGCCAGATGACCAACAGGGGGAGGATGAGAAAAGTCAGAATTAAAACATCAAAAATTAAATTACAGTTTGAGAGAAAACGATTTTTTTATAAATAAAATCTTATTTGATCCATAAAATAAGGCATGTTGAGCCTATAATCTAATTATGAACAATATTTAAATTCTTATACTTTTAAAACGAATTGACATAAAAAATAATAACTAAATATATAAGTATATGGCATCAATAAATTATAGTTCACATATTGAGCTTTGTTTGAGTAAAAAGGAAAAACAAAAAACATATTTTAAAAGAGAACTATTAATTCGAGAAGACCAAAAAGATACACCACAGTTCGAACTATTAATATATCAAGTTTAATTGCCATATAATATGAAAGAATAAAATTCTTACTTAAGTTTGTAAAATAATGCAAGAAACAAAATGTTTGAATTGCAAAGAATAAACACTTCGATTCATTAACTCATATCACAATCCTAACTTAAAACTATTAATCTCTAAAATGCTGTATGTGAGGTGAAAGGCTAAAAAAGGTATAAGCCAGTCATGATTTAATGGGATTAGATTCTAGAGTACGAGACAAATTACTACCCAATTAGAGTTTTTAAATTTTGTATTTTTTTTTTATCTGACCTATAAACTTAAAAAATAAAAATTTATATAAAAATCGTTTTTCACGATTCTGATTTAGGAACCAAGAATCGATCCCGATCCAATTGATTCTCAGTTCCAAATCATTTTCTTTGAAACCGAATCGAAGCCTCTTATTTTGTTTCGAAAGGTTCGATTTCGATTAAAATATTCGACCTAATAAAACTGTACCCTTTATACCCTTCTCTTCCAACCCGCCTCCCAAACAATATAAATACGCACAGCACCCTCAAAATACTTCAACCCTGAAAATTACAAAACAAGAAAACCAAAAGAACCGTTTAATCAATTATAAGTAAGCAAATTTGTGATGGAGGCGACTAGGGATGCTGAGTCTCAGTCACAGCCTATACCCTCAGCAGCGGAGCCACCACAGGCGGCGGTGCCAGATGACCAACAGGGGGAGGATGAGAAAAGTCAGATTTTGATAGCAAAGGCGCAGTCTTTAATGGATAAGATTTGTTCCAATCCCGAGAACCCTAGCCCAAATGTCCTTCATGCTCTCTCTACGATTCTTGAGACACAAGAATCCAGGTATAACTATTGTTTCACGGGGGCACACCGTTGTTTAGAACTATGGGAGTTTGTGTATAGATATTTTGTTGGATTGATTGGTATGTGATGAGGTGCATTGCACGTTACTAGAAATTTTAGCTAGAATTCACTTTAAAATCGTCTTCTGACAGAATGGGTGCTCAAAGTGCTTATAATTCAGATGTGTTCACCACAGTGCATTCTCTGATGGTATTGTCGTATTGATGCAAACTTCTCTGAATTAATTGAAATAAATAACTTTAAGTTCATGGATAAAAAATTAGAGCCCAACATTTCGGGAGAGAACTTTTCGTTTCACTGTACATGCATTTACCCTGAAATTGGTGATTGTGTTTTTCTTAGGGAAGATGAATGGATATAACTATATGAGAGATATTTTTTACCATTTTAGGTGTTATTTATAGTTTTATTGGGCCTATTCTTAAAAAAGGGATGAAGAATTCCTTAGAAATTGGGAATTACATTTTTTATAATTTTTGGGGATTCTGGAATTTGCGAGTGTTTGAAAATAAGGTCTTAGATGATCTTTTATTTTGAGCGTGTTTGTTGCATGCTGGAAACTGTATCTTTGACATCGAAATACCTTTTCCTTTAGGGGGAAAAAAACTCCTGTCTAAAAAAAATAGAAATATGTAATTCTCGTTAATGAAGTCTAGTCTGAAAGTAGATGCATTCTTAATCTGTACTGTTATATTGTTATAATTTATGTGAACTAGACTGCATTTGGTTCAATTTAAATGCTTAGTGTATTTCAATTACGATCAATGGATCACAACCATCTCCAGTTAATGGTGGAGGTTTTGGCAGTTGGGTGGTAGGTAGGAGTGTCATATACGACTGAAAATCCGATTTGAGGGTTTGATAATTGATAAAATGATGAAGATGTTGTAGTTGAAGCCATCAGGTTCTCGTAGCAAATAGGTATTTGAGTTACATAGCAGAAATGAAATTGAAGTTGAACTGGTTGAAAGCTTTATGATTCTTGTAGCAAAAGGCATTTGAGGTGTTTTTAATACATGCTTTCTAGCATTGGGTGATTTTGGCTATATAATCAACCTTTGATGGAAGGGGAATTATAACAAATGAAGGATCATGATATTAAATGTTTTGATTTTTCTCCTGTTTGAGAGCATAGCTTATGCCTTCGATGGAAAGGATTCTGATATCTGGAGGATTTTGTGCATGTTATTAGGTTTTTCATAATCTGTGACTGCTAATATCTATATTAGACGTCCTGACCTACTATTGAATGTCAATTTTATAATGAAATTGGTAAATATACTGTATACTCTTGTACGAAAGAATTAGTTTCACATATAAGTTAATTTAACATTGTTATTTTGACATGTTTAGGTACTTGGAAGAAACTGACCAATCCTCATCAAACAATGATAGGTCTTCTCACAACGTTGGACGACTAGGGAACCTTATACAGGTAAATGATATTTCCTTGTTGACTTTTTCTTTTCGTAGAGACTACATGACATCCCGACCTAGGCCATTGCAAACAATCATGCATCTTTAACCCTAATAATTTACTGTGAATGAGAAGTCAGATCTGTAGCCAAAATTGATTTTACTCCCAAAATAAATTAGATACTCAATTGGGTTCCCAGTATCCAAAACTCTATGTGAATGAGAAGTCAGATCTGTAGCCATTTGCATGTGGATCGATCTAGGCCTATGATGCACCTCGGATACATGGGTTCAATACAACACATGTCCAACATGCCAACACGTGATTTTAAAAAAAAAGTACAGACACGACACTTCGTGTACACGTTGATTAAATTTTTTATAATTTTTCATTTTTATATATAGTATAAATTTAGTTTTATACTTGTTATAATTTTTCTTGTTGAAATCTTTTAAATATGAGTACCTATTTATTATTTAATAATAACTTTGAATTAAAAAAAGAATATTTTAGGTAAAGAAAAAAATGATCATGGAAGAGTGTCCGAGGAGTATCGATATCCGACACGTGTTGGATACAGACATGCCACCCTAGTTAAAGTGTCCGTGCTACACAGGTTCTAGGCTAACCTTAATGTTCCAATTGAACAATGGAATGTTGACTTTTTTATAACTCGTCTTGCAGGATAGTGATGAATTTTTTGAATTGATATCATCGAAGTTTTTAACTGAAGCTAGATATTCAGTACCATTACAAGCAGCTGCCACAAGGCTTCTTTACGACTGTTCACTAACTTGGACGGTATGGTAACTACTATTACAAATATTGTTCTCTCCATATTTATTAAGTATAAGACTTAGTTTACAGTTGTATTATTATTAGCTTTTTTTTTGCTGCCATTGTTGTTTGTTATGCCGTTTCCATGTTGATTTACTTCAATTATATATAACTGGAATACAGTATCCACATGTATTTGAAGATGATGTTGTAGATAAAATAAAAGGCTGGGCGATGGATGAGACTCACAGGTCTTCTGATGATCATAACTGGAAGCATGAATCAGGGGAAAGAAAGACCTCAGACGCTGAAATATTGTGCACTTACTCTACTGGACTTCTTGCTGTATGTTTGGCTAGGTATGATCACAAAGTCTTTATCTTTTTTATTTTCTACTTTTTGTTGTGTTCGAATATCTTGTTGTATTGGATGTTTGTAATTTCAGTGGTGGTCAAGTAGTGGAAGATGTACTAATGTCTGGACTGTCGGCCAAGCTTATGCGATTTCTTCGTACTCGGGTTTTGGGTGAGATCAACACAAGTCTCAGAGATGCCAATTCTTTGGTTGAGAACAAAAGTGCATCAACCTTGACTTGCTCCAGAGAGGAAAGTAGGGGTAGGATGCGACAACTCCCAGAGAGTTCTCACTTGGACGTACTGAGAATACATGACGGATCATTAGATTATCCTGATAGGGAACATGAGAGAAGCGTCACTGGGCAATCACATGTAGAAAAATATTGTGTTAATGAAGAACCAACTCATAGTATGGCCCCTGAGGTTGATGCTTATAAGGTAGAAGCAGATGTCACGGACAAATGCCACATTAGAGATTTACGTGAAGCAAAAACAAATCTTGGTGGTGGCAAATCCCATGGGGAAGAGCATTTTGATGAAAACCAGAGAGATGACTCTTTCAGACACAGGTTAAATCGTGGATCGGTCAAATCAAGAGGAGAAGGCGGGGTTAGTGAAGGAGTATTAGAGAATGAGCAAGCTTTCACCTATCCAAGTTCTGGCAGTAAATCAGGACAGGCTCGGAGCTTCAATGACAGGAGTAGAACAATAAAACAAGATTTGAAAAGAACTTCAGACATGAAGACTGTCCTAGATAGAAATCACACTGATGCTTTGCCCCTAGAAAGAGATGATAATGATTACTGCTTCCAAGAATGCAAAGTTGGTTCCAAGGACATTTCTGATCTGGTGAAGAAAGCCATCACAGCTGCTGAAGCTGAAGCCAAAGCAGCCAATGCGCCAGCAGTGGCCGTAAGGGCAGCTGGTGATTCAGCTGCTGAAGTGGTTAAGAGTGCTGCTTTGGAAGTGAGTATATTTTCAATTCTTGTTAAAATTGAGGTCACCTTGAGATTGACTTCTTTAGTGTGCTTTATGTGAATTCAGGAATTCAGAAAAACAAATGATGAAGAAGTTGCAGTGTTGGCTGCTTCAAGAGCTGCATCCACCGTTATAGATGCTGCTAATGTAGTTTCAGTCTCAAGGTTGGTGTTTGATTTTCTAGATGAGATTTCCCATGTACAGATTTTCATTGACTGACATTTTAATTGCTATTATTTATTTTGACCATGATTTTCTTGACTTGACCTTGATTCTCATGTTATAGGAGAACAATAAGTGTTGATGGTGATTCTCCAAATTTAAAACCAACAGACCCAGAAACTAATGAAGATATTGGAGAATTCTTCATTCTGGATGGTGATTCTCTCGCCAATCTGAGGGAGGAATTATCTATCGAGTGTCTTGGGATTCTTGGGGAGTATGTTGAAGTCCTTGGTCCAGTGCTCCATGAAAAAGGCGTTGATGTGTGTCTTGCACTATTGCAGCGAAGTTTTAAGCTTAAAGAGGCATCAAGCTCTCTGCTGCTGTTGCCTGATATTTTGAAGTTGATCAGTTCTTTGGCAGCTCATCGAAAATTTGCTGCATTATTTGTGGATCGTGGGGGCATGCAGAAGTTGGTTGCTGTCCCCAGAACTACACAAACATGGTTTGGTCTGTCCTCCTGCCTATTCACAATAGGTTCAATTCAGGTAATGTTGTTTCCCATTTCTTTCCCTGCATTTTTGTGTCTGTCTGCCTCTGTGATCTTATTATGTGTTTCTGCATATTACATCCATGGAAACTCCTATTAACATACTAGTTTTATTTTCTCTAGCCAGTTTTGACTTCACAAGATATTTTTACAGGGAATAATGGAACGTGCTTGTGCCCTTCCATCAAATGTGGTCAACCAGGTTGTACAGTTGGCTCTTCAACTTTTTGAGTGTCCACAGGATCAAGCTAGGAAAAATGCCGCTTTATTCTTTGCTTCGGCTTTTGTGTTCAGAGCAGTCATTGATGCATTTGATGCACTGGATGGTCTGCAGAAACTACTCAATCTTTTGCATAATGTTGCATCAGTTAGATCTGGGGTTTCTTCGAGATCATTAAGTGACTCAGGGTCACTTATGAATGACCGAAGCGCTGCAGAGGGACTGACCTCTTCAGAGAAGCAGATAGCTTTCCACACATGTGTTGCACTTGGACAATATTTCAGAACACATCTTCTCTTGCTTGTGGATTCACTTCGCCCTAATAAAAACATCCGCAGTGGGGCGCGGAACATTTCAAGTTTTAGGGCAGCCTACAAACCTTTTGACATAAGCAATGAGGCAATGGATGCAGTATTTCGTCAAATACAGAAGGACCGGAAACTTGGTCCTGCACTTGTGAGGGCCCGCTGGCCTATTGTTGACAAATTTTTAAGTTCTAATGGTCATATTACAATGTTGGAGTTGTGTCAGGTATGATTTGGCATTTGCAACTGTTATTTGTTCATACATATTGCTGTCATCTGCTGTTCTGAATTTTAGGTTTTCTTTGTAGGCGCCATCTGTTGAACGTTATTTACATGATTTGCTTCAATACACACTGGGTGTGTTGCATATTGTTACCTTAGTGCCTTATAGCCGCAAACTCATCGTAAATGCCACATTAAGTAACAATCGTGTTGGGATTGCTGTCATTTTGGATGCTGTGAATGGGGCTGGTTATGTAGAACCCGAGGTAACCTGTACAGACTTGATTTGGGTTATTTTTGTAATATTTTTCCCTTTTGTACTAACTTCACAAAATTTTCACCATCAAAATACCAGATTGTTGAACCGACATTGAATGTGTTAATAAATCTCGTTTGCCCACCACCTTCAATCAGCAATAAACCCAGTGTCTTCACTCAAGGAAAGCAACCTTCTATCCAAACTGCAAATTGTCCCACTATCGAGTCTAGGGACAGAAATTCTGAGCGAAATAACCCAGAACAAGCTGTTAACGTTCCCAGCCAGAATGAACCAAGAGAGCTAAATGGGGAACCTGCTATGGTAGATCGAGGTGGCTCATCAGTAGTTTGTACACCATCTGTTGGTAATACTTCTACAGCAGCTTCTGGGTTAGTGGGAGATCGTAGAATATCTTTAGGGGCCGGAGCAGGATGTGCTGGCCTTGCTGCACAACTGGAACAAGGATATCGTCAAGCAAGAGAAGCTGTTCGTGCTAACAATGGTATCAAAGTTCTTATTCAGCTCCTCCAACCACGGATGGTTACATCTCCTGCTGCTCTTGGTTGTCTTCGTGCTCTAACATGCCGAGTTCTTCTTGGTTTAGCCAGAGATGATGCTATTGCACACATATTGACAAAGCTTCAGGTTAGTATTAACTTGATAAATAGTTTATATTATTCATTATGTCAACTATGGATCTGAAGGCTACAGTTCCTCAATGGGTTCTGAACTAATGGGAGTTAT
Source organism: Fraxinus quadrangulata (assembly GCA_903798255.1). Lineage (NCBI taxonomy): Eukaryota > Viridiplantae > Streptophyta > Magnoliopsida > Lamiales > Oleaceae > Fraxinus > Fraxinus quadrangulata. The sequence continues at coordinate 19,097 of CAIGRB010145623.1, forward strand.
AAAATGGATGACAGAAAGTTTCTATCATATTTTTGGTTCATTATTCTGTTTCAGGTAGGAAAAAGGCTATCGGAACTTATTCGAGATTCTGGCAACCAGACTTCTGGCAATGAACAGAGCAGGTGGCAGCTAGAGCTTGCGCAAGTGACTATTGAGTTGATTGGGGTAAGCAGGACTGCATGATGCTAGATTGTGAATGTGCAACCTGGAATACTCTTGCCACATGTTTCTCAGGAATAATTTTACTCACACGTATATGTGCACATGCACTTAGTGATATCTAATGGTTTTCTGTGAAGCATTGTCTTTTAACAATTGTGGAAAAGTGGGATTCAGTCTTCTTGTTGACGTAATAAACAAGCTACAAAAGTTAATTTACAGACCACCTGTTTTCAAGCATAATGGCATTCCCATATTTACTTCTCTTATGACTACTCTTGCTACTATTGGTATCTTGAAGGTTGTGACTAATTCTGGGCGTGCAAGTACTTTGGCCGCTAGTGATGCTGCTACAACCACTTTGAGACGTATTGAGAGGGCTGCTATAGCTGCAGCTACTCCTATTGCATATCATTCCAGGTACCTGGTGATTGATTGTTTCTGAATTCCTGTGGATTTAAAGAATAAGCTCCTAGTGCTGTTTTTTCATTCCTGTCTTTTTGAATATTTGGTTTCATTGACATCCTCAACCGTTTGAATTTCAGGGAACTTCTGCTCCTTGTCCATGAGCACCTACAGGCATCTGGGTTAGCAGATAGTGCAGCCACACTTCTCAAAGAAGCTCAGTTGACGCCTTTACCATCTTTGGCAGCCCCATCATCTCTGGCGCATCATGCTTCTGGACAGGAAGTTTTATCAATACGAGTGCAATGGCCATCTGGACGTGCTCCTTATGGATTCATGTCTGACAAACCAAAACTTTCTCCCTGTTACAAGGATTGTAGCTTAAGATATGATTCAGCTGTCTCTTCTTCAAAGAAGAGACCATTGACATTCTCAGCTGTACGTAGTTTCTCAAAACTTCAGCCTGAATTAGAGGATTCCCCAGTACTCTCAAGCAACAAAATAATTGTCTCTACCATGAAATCTTCTGCACCTGCAGACATTGCAGAAATTTCATCAGCATCAGCTCTGAAATTTGGTAGGGATTTGGACATCCAAATTAGAACTCCGATTGTGTTGCCGATGAAACGCAAATCGACAGATTTGAAGGAAACTGAGTTAGCATCTTCAGGAAAACGACTAAACACTGTTGAGCACACACTTAAGTCTCCTGTTATTGCAACACCTAATACTGTCCGTAGAGGTTGTCTACAAGCAAATGTGTTTTGTACCCCAAGCTCCACTCCGAAAGATCAAAATGGCCGATTGCTACCATGTACTATTGCAGCTTATATTGATGAAAGCCAGTACACCAGTGCTCGCATGGGGCAGACATGTACATCCCAACCAGGACTTCTGAACGATCTACAACCCTCTGGCTCAGAAAGGCTTACCTTGGATTCTCTTGTTGTTCAGTATCTGAAGCAACAGCATCGTCAATGCCCAGCGCCTATCACAACTTTACCTCCTCTTTCCCTCGTGCATCCACATATTTGTCCAGAACCTAGACGAAGTATTGATTCTCCGCCAAATGTGACATCACGGCTCAGCACACGTGAATTCAGAAGTATGTATGGTGGAATCCACGGAAGTCGCAAGGATCGTCAATTTGTCTATAGTAGATTTAGACCGTGGCGAACTTGCCGAGATGATGTGTGTTCCCTTTTGACTTGTATAACTTTCCTTGGAGACTCTTCTCAGATTGCTGCTGGCAGACATACTGGGGAGCTGAAAGTTTTTGACTCTAACAGCAACAGTGTGTTGGAGAGTTGTACCAGTCACCAATATCCTTTGACACTTCTGCAGTCACGATTTTATGGGGAAACTCAGCTGATTCTCTCTTCGAGTGCAAATGATGTGCGATTGTGGGATGCATCTTCCATTTCTGTTGGTCCGAGGCATTCGTTTGATGGATGCAAAGCTGCACAGTTCAGCAGTAATGGTGCCGTATTTGCTGCATTATCATCGGACTCATCCTTGCGTGAGATTCTTTTGTACGACGCCCAGACTTGTCAATTGGATCTGAAGCTTACAGATACATCTAACAACCCATCTGGTCGTGGTCATGCATATTCCCGAATTCACTTTAGCCCATCAGACTCTATGCTGCTTTGGAACGGCGTTTTGTGGGATCATCGAGGTTCAGTTCCAATACACCGCTTTGATCAATTTACAGATTATGGTGGTGGTGGCTTTCATCCTGCTGGGAATGAGGTAAGTATAACATCACATTGTCAATTGTTGACACCCGTCGTACGTTGCATTTATTTGTTTGTCTTGATTTGGACGTACAAGGTACAGTAGCTGCATTTTTCATTCTGCTTTTGGTTGTTTTTTAATTTTTGGCCAATTTCTTTTGCAAATGTTTAATATAGGTCATTATAAACTCTGAGGTCTGGGATCTACGAAACTTTAGGCTTCTCAGAAGTGTGCCTTCCTTGGACCAAACAGTGATAACATTTAATGCTAGTGGTGATGTCATATATGCAATCCTGAGGAGAAATCTGGATGATGTTACTTCAGCATTTCAAACTCGTCGCATGAAACACCCTCTGTTTGCTGCTTTTCGCACTCTGGATGCTGTAAATTACTCTGACATTGCCACAATTCCCGTGGACCGTGGTCTTCTCGACTTCGCAACCGAACCAACTGATTCTTTTGTAGGGTTAATTACGATGGATGACCAAGATGAGATGCACTCCTCGGCAAGGGTGTATGAAATTGGTCGACGGAAGCTGATGGATGATGATTCTGATCCTGATGATGCTGATGCTGAGAGCGAAGAGGACGAAGATGATGATGGCAATGATGATGATGATGATGATATTCTGGAAGCAGATTTTGATGGGGATGATGATAGTGATGCTGATGATGCGAGCAACGACGATGACAGCTTGAGCGAATTTGATGACGGTGAAGATGATAGGGATTTCATAGTCGATGGTGTTGATTTTGACGATAATGGAATGATGGTTTTGACTGAAGATGATGAGGACGATAGCAATGGGGTTGAATCTTTTAGTAGTGGAGATGAAGAGGAGGATTTATAAGTATAGTGGGTGATAAGAGAAGTGTGTGGTTTAGTTTCTTAGCCGTGGTTTGATTTGTCAGTTGGGATGATGATGTGGATAGGGAGAGGGAGGCAGAGGCAGCGCAGGCAGCAGGGCGTGGCGTGGTAGGAAGAAAAAGATTTTGAGTAATTTTCTTTAAATGGATAGATTGCATGGTAGCAAATTAGCACTGGTGAAATGAAATTAATTTTCAGTAGTTTCACAAATTTCAGAGGGAGAACAGAAATTTAGGAATTCTTTTACAGTTTGAGAAAATAGTCAAATTTTGTCAAGTAACCTATTGGTCATTTTTATCCATTTATGTTGGCTTCTTGTTGACTGCAATGTCATGCTTGGCTTTGCTTAACCTTAAAGAAGCAGCTTCTTTTGGGCTAGCCATGAATGATGGTGTATAGCAACTGGAAGCACATGTTTTTGGACAGTATAAAGAGCATACTGCAGCTGAAGAGTCACGCTGCATAAAAAAGACAAAACAGCTTCTTTTTATCTTTTAAGCCAAACATGCAGTGTTCGAGTTTTCTTTAGTTGATTGTTCTTCTCCCATTAGTGTACAGGGATCTCTTGTAGGAGTCGAGGGATTTCAGTTAGCTCGCCAGTGAAGCAGGGAATGCTTGAAATTTGAGTCCTTTCTTTAGATAGTTTTGAACGCTAACCTCAGGATTGAGCCAAGTCAGTAGACTTGCCTTCTTTCACAACCAGGTATGTAACAACTTCTTTTCTTCATCCAAGCAATAAAGCAGGAAAGTAAGAAATGCTAGGAGCCAACATTGAGAGCTTTCAACAGCCTATGACACGCTTATTCGTGCCACAGTTATTATAATCACTATTAGCATCACGATTGTTGGAAGCAAGAAGAGCAATAGTAGACTGATCTTAACCTTGAAAGCTGCTTTTTCAAATGTCAGTAGTGGAATTTCAAAGTTTTTGTCACGGTGCCTTGTGAAGAAGCCTTCCTTCTGGCCTTTTCCTGATCAAGGTAAAGGTATTTCTAGTGAGCCTTTAGCATAGTTTGTTCAACCTCGCACTATGCAAACTAGTCGCCAAATAGTCCCATTTACTTCGGTTAAAACCCCTCATTATTCCAATGCGCAATG
>CAIGRB010145649.1:8142-19383 GCA_903798255.1 Fraxinus quadrangulata
CCAAAATGTCGTAGATCTCACAGGTGGGAAGCCGGAGAAGGTGAAACCAAACACACACCACAGACCATCCACCAACACAGCCAACCCACACACCACAACCATCCACCAACACAGTCGCCCCACACTCGAACAGCAGCAGCATCGCGATGCTGGCCACAGCAACGCCTCGACGCTGCTAGGGAAAGAGAGATGGAGGGGACGGGAGAAAGGAGGCGGCGGGCGGTGGAGGCTCGGCGCTGCTGTGAACGACAACAGCGCCTCGACACAGCTAGGGGAGAAGAGAAGCAGGTGGAGGCAGCAGGCGGTGGAGAGAAATGGTAAGAGAGTGACAGAGTTGAGAGAAATAGATTATTTTAGAGTTTGGATAGATTTATGGTTTTATATATAAAATAAAATACCTGATTTTTTAATAGATAAACCTTAAACCTGATTTTTAAAAATTCACAACTTAACACCTGATTTTTTGTAATTTTCCCATATTTTAACTTATTAGTGTCAATTCACCAAGATCGTCAGCCTAATAAGTTAAACATCATAACAAAATCATGAAACTTATTAACTATGCATCTAGAGTTACTTGACTGAAACAACTTTGTAAGCTCGATGACTCTTTATGCTCTCAAAAAAAAAAATCATATAAGCTCCAAAATCCATCACTAAAGCATATTGAGCATAAATTGTTTCTATCACAAATTGACGATAAATTATTTGTCACTAATAATGTTGCCAGTTGAGCTATTCGAAAATGGAAATAGGGTATTATAATTTAAAATGATAAAAATCAAAATTCAATCAAAGTGATGTAGTTATTATACAATAATATATGGCAAAGAAATTTCCCCATACCAAACACGTCATTATAGCGCTGGTCGAGCTATAGCATTCGCCCCACACCTACATTTTGTCACAGAAGCAGCCTGGATTGCCCAGAACAGGAGGTACAAATGAGCAAAAACAGCACCAAAACGATGAAAACAACAATTCCCTTCTTATACACAACATGTCCTCCATGTTTTCATAATGGACACAAGCAAGAAATGTACCGGACAACATTGAATCAAACAGACGAGTAAGTGTTCTTTGACAGTAATACTAATATCCTTGGTGGCGAAAAACCGGATTACGTATTTGATGAAATACGAATTTACAAACAAATTACATTCATCTCTGTCTTTGACAGGTATACAGAGTAATATCAGAGTAAAAATCGATGTGAAAGAATTTTCAAAGAAATGATTTTATAGTACCTGAATTTTGAGAGCAGCACAGCCATAAACATGAAAAGACGATCATTTTATACCCCGAATGAGCAAAGACCAAAATGGCTTTAGTAATTGCCACAATCCCCTATTTTGATCTCCCAAAAGAAAGATGTTTCAAATTATGTCACACACGGTCATTTTATTTTCCCTGTTCCAATTGTTAGAAGATCAAAGCTTCGAAGGGTATCATCACGGCTACCTCTTGTGGCTGCTGCACGAGTAAAAGAAGATGATTTGGACTCAAATCCAGGTTGTAATCTTTGGGTAGTCGATAAACGACCACTTCCTGTGCCCAGCCGAGAATGACGATTTTCATTGGGTTCCCCAGATGAGCTTGGGCGGCTGCTTGACATTACGACCCTCTTCGAAGTACTAACAGTACAGGACAAGCGCCCCTTTTCAGAGTCATTTGGCTGCAGGATGAAGAGATATCACGTTTGTGTCATTGGTAGCATAGGTCTCAACTTGGTTATATGTGCTTGTGGTCACTAAACTTTTTGCAAAATTTCATGTATGATCAAATTGGTCACTAAACTTGCACTTCATTAGATTTTGGTCATTCCATTTAGTTGGCAAATGACTAGATTGCCACACCACATTTTTAGTTAGTCAAAGTAACAGACATAAGATGGAATGGCCAAATTGTAACAAATGTTTAAATCCACTGACTAACTTGAAACAATGTTAAGGTCAGTGATTAATTTGAAAAATGAAGGTAGTCACCAACAGAAAATTTCTATAACAATTCAGTTACCACCGGTGTCTTTAACCCATTCTCATCATAACAAATGAATACACAGAAAACATATAAAACTTCAATCATTACTACTCACCACATCTTTTGATGACGGTAGACCTTCCGAAGATCTGTGCCTCAAAGGATCCCCATGCAAGCCTGCAGTCGAACCATTCCTTTTTGCAAATGCCTCCACCGCAGCACCTGAGAATCTGTCTCGAATTTCTTGTCTCACTAGACAACACAAAAGACAGCGACAGTTTATTAGCCATTCAATGCAATTCATCATGCTAATTTAAACAACAGAATCAATGACCAGCATCTCCTTTTCTATGGGTTTTCTTCCCTCTAAAATATTCGTCCCACTAATATCAAAATCTTGATTTTACAAAAAGTAGTTTCATGAAATCCCGTTTAAAGCAGATTTGAGGTACTCATGAGCTCAAACGGACCTGGAGCCTTTTCTACTCTTCCAGCTGACGGTCCAGGGTTTAAAGGTAACTTCTGTTGATAGAGAAGAAAGATATATAAGATACACATATTATTTTAACAGAAAGTAGGGTTAATTGACAACAGATCCAGAGAGCAAACTCGTACTCTAGAACTGGATCCGATTTGCGGATACTTCAACATAGTCCAGTCAAATACATAGTCAAACTGATAACCTGCACAATTACCACAATCATGGACAGGGCACCATTATAAGAGTTGATATCGAGTGAAAGAAATATAAGGACCGTGAAAATGGGGATAAAATGAAGAATGACAATGACTATTGTCTATAGCACAAAATATATGTACCTTCTCGAATAAATAGATCACGGAAAAGTCGCTTCAGGTATGAATAATCAGGCTTGTCCTCAAACCGCAACGATCGACAATAATGGAAAAATGATATGAACTCTGATGGATACGATTTGCAAAGCACCTTTCAAAATATATATATATGATTCATCCAATCTGGGATGTTATATTTAATTATGGAGAAGTAATGAAAGCAACAAGGAAACAATAAGAGATTCAAATTTTAATCATTTTTGCTGTTGTAACCCCCTTAGCACACAGTTCTATAAATAAAATAAACATGGAAAATTGCACCAGGACAAGGAAGCTATAGTACTTCTATAGGTGTGTGCATTTTCTTCTCACTAATTCTGTCGTATTTCTGCTTCTTAGTGCCGGCTTTCAAGCCCTGCCAGGGAAGGCTAAAATGAAAAACGGAAACAAAATCAGTTGGTCGTGTAAGTCGATAAAATGGAAACCAGAATAATTTGAAGCCAAGCTCTTATGCTCAACCTTCCCCTGAGAAGATACATAAGCACGTAGCCAAGAGATTCCAGATCATCCCTTCTGCTTTGCTCTGAAAGAGAAAAAGTCAGTAGCATGCAAAGCAAAATCAGAAAGGAGTCAAGAAGAAAACAATAGTCATCTTCAGTTGTAGCAGCAATCTAAAGTTTTGCTCACCTACTCCAAGATGGGTGTTAACGCTTGCATAACGAGGTGTGCCTGTTAGATTTTTATTTTCCCTGTAGAAGAGGAAGGAAAAAACTAGGTAAAATATTCAAGATCCAATTCAGCGGAACAATTCCTGTCATATATGCCATTTCATTTGCCTAAAATGGGCATAAGAAAACTTCCCTCCAACCCCTCAGGAGGTAACCTCAATAGCCCCACTGCCCAACCGAAATAGCTAACCCTATAAAGAGAAAATATATCATCCTAAAATTAAATTAAATCGCCATACTTATATTTCCCAATGTTCAAACTTAATGCAAAATAAAAATCTGTTTATTGCATGATAAATGAACATGCGGATTATGATTTAACATATTATGAGCATGCTTGGGAGTATTTAATTTAAATTTAAGCAATTATAAGTTGTGGGTCCTATAGAATGTGTAGATAATAAGTGGATAGTAGTTTTAGGTCCTACGAAATGTATGGATAGAAAGTATATTTCACCGGCTTAAATTATTATTTAAACTTTGTCAAACATGCACCACATGTGTGGCAAGAAAACTTGGTATGCTCACAGAGAGAAATTTGGAAGCACTGGAGAAGGAGAAGACACAAGTTTCACTCAAATGTTTTAGTCAATGATGTGTTCTACATAAGGATCCACGTGCCCCTTAAACTACTCCCTGCCTCTCCAGGCATCATAGAGGTAAATAGAATGTTGAAGAAGGTAATAAAAGGCAACAGAAAATCTGGGTGATTCAATTGGACAAGAGACCAGTTAGCAGGAAATCAAAGTGGAACCTAACAAGATTCCCTGAGAGCTCTATCTCGGGAAGGCAAGTTCAATTCTAGGTTCAATTATTGTTCAAATAATTGAACTAGAATTTTTCAAGGGAAACTTTACTGTTTCTGAAATTCAAATGCACCTTGTGTTGATCAGAAGAAAAATCAGCTCATTGTGTAGATCACGAGACTAAAGTCGCATGATGATTAAGGACTTCGATATATATCGAAATTATTACATAGTACTTAACTGCTTCATCACCACTAAGTAAACAATACTAGAAATCATATTATAATAACAGAGCATTGTCAAATACAAAATCAAAACACCACAATCAATACCATTCTCCATCACATAACTCTTAAGAAAAACTTGTTTTGCTTTCGTCATTCTGTGAAATTTTCAAAAATTCTAAAAGCTAATGTTAGTCCTTTTACTCAATTCATTCAAGATTTAATATCCTTGTCTACCACATCTCTACATCCCTATGGAGGACATTTTCAGCTTTCAGCATTTCACTGAAATCTGAAAAATAATGAAGTTTCAAACTGAATTTCGGATGTCATTTCAGTTTCCCATGTTTTAGTTCTTACCCTCTTTAATTAATTGCTTACACATAATAACAAGCACTTCTTTCCTTCTTAAGAAAGTCGTAGGGCAGTCAACTATAAACGAGGGTAAGAGAAAATCCATGTCTCAATCCAATAGTTGAGCCTAAGTAGAGCTAATGACCCAGGAAATAGCCCCATCTGGAATCCAAAAATTACATTTCCATATCCGGACCCTTCCCTGTGATAGTGTAACTCACCCATTTCACATTTAAATGATATAAATCAGGAAGCCATAGAGGAGCATAACTAATGTTGAAGTAATGCATCATTCCCAATATTTTCTTACCCCTTCTCCATCCTCAAAAATGGCATACTCATAGCCAAACAAACTTGCGGGTGCAACTATACAATCGAACAAGGAGAAGCAATGCAGACTACAATTGTACAAGTTCAAAATTGTTCAGTGATATTAGCTGTTAACATCAACCAAACAAGGTTCAGGAAAGATTCAATGAGTTCTGAACCATGACAATACTTGCACAAACTGGTTGTCCTCAAAATTCGAAATACAGACTTACAATTGATTGTTTAAATTTAAAATTGTAGTGGTAGCAGACTATCACATTTTCAGAATCACATCCAAACTTGGGATCATGTAAGAAAATTTACCTGTATGGTATATGCTTATGAGTTTGAAGATCTCTGTACTTCTTTGCAAGTCCATAGTCAATGATATATACCTGTTAAGAAACAAAACAGATCAAAAGGTTGTGTTAGAGTGGGTAGCAGTCTTGTAGAGCATGTCATTCCAATGGAGGGGGGATATATAGAAAAAGAAAGAACAGATGAAGGTAGGTCCAGCAAGAAGATGCTTCCAAGTATAAATTAGAAACTTTAGGTCCTACCGGACATGACAAAGAGTCGACGCTACTATATATACCATGAGTTAATTTTTATTTTTTTTCATTTTTTTATTTTTTTTGAAAGGCATACCATGAGTTAATCTCTAGTAATTAACAAAACTTTCTAGATATCATCTTCATGCAACATCCCAAAATTAATGTATAATACTTGAAAATATGTATCCATTTTAAGAAAATTCCCAAACGGTATTAATTTGTCACACAGAAAATGTAATTTAATCTGTTTAAGAGAAAATATTTAACATGAGTGTATATGATTATAAAGCTCCAGCACGATATATGAGTCTATGAAATAGTATTTATTCTATTACAGTAGTCGATGGTGAATCTTACTATGGATAGCAACATTGACTATGCTAGAAGAATCCAAATCCAGGCAATGAGGGAGGTTATAAAGACAAAATTTTTGAGAAGAGCAATAGTCCGACTAAAATTCCTACTTAAGTATTGAAATCTAGGCAACATATGCATTTTATGGCTGACAAAATTATTCGATGAAATTTTAAAAGGTGAAAGATGCAAAATCAACAAGGAAGAGTGTTATGGGGTTTATTTATAAGAACAAAGGAGATATTTAATTTGATGAATTAGACAGATATTACATGAGTCATACTATGAAATGGCCTGAGGTTGACTGAGCATAAACCAAGGTGTAACCCAGAGTTATTAAAGAAACATTATGATAAGGAGATATAGTATGGAAGACATTTACTAACTTGGTATATCGATGAAAAAGTACAGAGAGAAGAAAAAATAGATAAGGTTTTTCTATAGAAAAACATATGATAGGGTTTGGAAGTGTGATGCTGAGTGCAAGACATAAAAGTATTTTTTTTTTTTATATAAGCTAATATATTTATAAATGAGGTATCATTGAGTAGTTGTGAGAAGTAATGGCAACACCTGCAGCAATTTTTTTTGTAGTTGCAGCAAGGTTCCAATTCTACCAACCATTATCTCTTTCCTTCAGCAAGGATGAGCTTTCTAGAATTATCCAAAATGAGATTACTTGCTCTGCAATCTTATTTACAGATGAGGCTAGGAATAGTATTAGAATCTAAAGGTTTTGGGTTAAGAAGAACCAAGACGAAGTACATCGAAAGTATTTTTAGTATTAGTAACAATAGAGATGGTGGTGGAGCCACTATAAAAGATCGGTCACAAAAAATAACTGTTTTAAATGTATAGGCTCGATCATTAACAAGGAATGTGGAGCTGAAGAGAATATAAACTTTAGAATTAAAAGTGAGTTGGATGAATTGGACAACTTCTGCAAGGATTTTATTTGCATAATCATTTGACAAGCCGTACTATATGGTTATGCGTGGTAAGCCCTCAAAGGACAACAGTCCACAAACTAAATGTAGTGAAAACGTGGATCTTATGATGAATGCGATTCAAGAATGGATAAATAGGAAACAAAAATAAATGCAAAAAGTAGAGATACCACCAACTGAGGAAAAATTAAGGGAATAACAACTTAGATGGTTAGGCCACATTTTGCGTAGACATAAAGAAATTCTCATTTACAAACGTTATGGAAAGCTTCACAGAAGTGTAGTGGCCAAAATGTGCTCACTGAAAAATAATGTCAGCAAACAAAATGAAACAGAGACACAAATGCACATAATAATTCCTGAAAAAGAATATACCTGATTTGCTTTTCGCCCCAAACCCATTAAGAAATTATCGGGCTTTATATCACGGTGAAGAAAGCCTCTAGAGTGCATGTACTCAACCCTATTAATCTACATACAAAAAAAGTCAGTAGGTAAAAGAGTTGGGTGACAACCCTGTAAATAAATTCTATGACGGTCGCCTACTTACCGACTGATCAGCAAGCATTAGAACTGTTTTCAATGTGAACTTCCTATTGCAATATTTAAATAAATCTTCTAAGCTCGGCCCTAGAAGATCAATAGCCATGCAATTGTATTCGCCTTCGACTCCAAACCATTTGAGATGGGGAATTCCAGCTTCATGCAACAACCAAAATCATTACGAAACTTGATTTGCCTTCACTACGTAACTCATGAAAAAGTAAGAGAATTAACAAATCTAAGTACTCACTTCCTCCCTGAAGAAGCATATATAACTTTGATTCATAGTGAAGCTGTGGGTGCTTAGTTTTAACAGATTCCTGGGAAGACAAAACAATTAGATTGCCTTAAAATCAGATGCTAAAAATGTAAACTGTCAGTAAATCTTTAAACATATCAAATCACAAATTCTACATGCAAAAAGCATCTCCATTCCATAAAGAAGGGAACTTAGTAACATAGCTCATTAACAACTCAAACTCAACAAACAAACTGCCTTGGTGCATACAAATAGTAATTTCGAATAAGTAAACAGAAAACAACAAATGCATCTATCAACGACTTGATGGAACCTTAAGAGGCAGATACACTATACTAAATCGTCATTCATCAATCTTTATAATTGAAGACTATCTTTGACAACCAAGGGTGTTCAAATCAATAAGAACACTTCATAATTCAGCAAATAGGAAATTTATTTTTATAAAAGTCCAAATCTGAGAGTTGAAGAAATTATCATACACACCAGCTTCACAGCAACTTCTTCTCCAGTTTGTATATTTACTCCTGAAACACATTAATTATAGTAAAACAATTTGAATACGTGATAGCACATTTAACATTCAGATAAACATAAAGAATGAATAAAATTACCCAAATAAAGCTCTCCAAAAGATCCACTACCAATTTTTCTCCCTAGCTTAAACTTTCCTCCAATCACATGATCCATAATTAATTTCCCAAAATCGATAAAACCAAAAAAAAAAAAAAAAAATTCTTCTTTCCACAATCAACTATTCAATACCAAAACCATCAAAATCCCGAACTTTTAAATATACCCTTTAGATCCATGAAATCGTCGCAGAAAATCATCCAGAAACCCAAAAGTTCCTTCCTTTGAGTTACCAGAAAAACCTCAATTCTAGATTTTAATCTTAAAAATGTCACTAAAAATTTAAAAAAATATATGGGTCTATCTTATCTATGGATGGTTAAAACAATGATGTGGTTCAATCAGAGATTTAACAGAAACCCAGGAAAAAGAACGGTATACATATTTGGATAGAGAAAGTTCACATCTGTGACTCCTTGGGGGCTAGATATAAAAAAACCCAGATTTCGTTCTGCATAGTAGAAAAAAATTGGATAACAAACTTGACTTTTATATTAACAATATATTGCAGAGGTATAAAAAGTGAAGGAATCTAAGGAAACAAAATATGCGGGGAAGTAGTGAAGATTGCTTCTGAGAGGGATCCGTGTAAGAACTAACAAGGGTATAAGATGGATGATGGAAGTAACGTTGTACAAATTACAAAAGACTTGACTCCGTCTAAGGATATCGAGTGGAAATAGTTTCCAAGAATTTACCTTGAAGACCAAAACTAAAATCACGTTCTAAAAGAAGATAAGAAGTTCGTTGAAGTCTCCCCTGGATGTTTTGAGCCTAAGTTCGAATATACTAATAAGTCCTAATTTCACAAAGCTTTTTAAGATTTACGTTAGTAAATTTATTTAAAAAATGTGGTTAAGAATAAATAAAAATTGTGAGTTCAATGATATGTCTACTTAAAAATAAAGTTGAATCGATTTATAATCCCAAATAAGCTTTTTGTCAAGCAGGGGATAAGTAACTTATAGAGTGGGTAATGAATTCGACAAAATATATAGATAATAGATATGTAGTAGTTATGCGTGTTTAATTTAAATGAATATTTAATTTTGACTGAAAATTATAAGAAACTCGTAGTCTATTTTATCGTCTGTGTGGTTGTATTGCTGCTATTTTTTATTTTATTTTTTTGCTATGCCACTGCTAATAGAATTAGTTTTCTCAACTTTTATTCATTACTTCATCCTCAATTTTTCTCGTTGTATTTTTATCATCAACTTATCATATTTAATACATTTTGTTCATAATGACAATTCTACAAAGAAGTTAAAAGACTTATTTGTCCCCTCATATTTTTATATAAGTGCAAAAGTGCAACACAATGATACTCTTTACTTGAAAGCACACTAATTGAATATTAGAACATAAACGAGCTAATTAATAAAAAAACTAAGGATAAGAATGTGACAAAAAAGACAAGGACCTAAGTGCAACAACTAGTAAAGATAGAGAATTTTACTACAACTAAAAGAGGTTCAACAAGAATAATATAATGACAATGTGATCACTCTTTCATAATAGGCAATTATATTCACAACAATATTTTTACTTTGCACCACATTTTAGTTGACTTAAGATCCGGAGCATTTGTTCACTGTAATATCTATGTCCCCACTTTTTCATCGAATTCTTATTTTTCAATATGTCATTAATTAATGCATTTCATCCTTAATGGTAATTTCCATCAACATATTCCTTTTGGAGGAAATTATAGAAAAATGGGCATTTAATTTTTCAAATTCAAAAATTAGATCTTAAGTTAACTTAATAAAAAATTAGTATTAATTGAATTTATAATTAAAACCACAATTTATTTTCTTTCCCCAGTCTCACTCTTCTCTCTCCAAACCCACCCAATCGCCTCCCTACATTCTCTCACCTTTCCGTTGCCGCCACCTCTTTCGACCACGAACTCCTCACCTTTCCGTTGTGGCCACCCGCCGTCGTTACCCAGCCTTATCCACCACCATCTATCCATATCGTCAACTAGGAACTTCAATCGCAACGGTGAAACTGTGAGCGACGCGACAGAAGCTTCAATCACTCCTCACCTTTCTGTCTCCGCCATCCATCGTCGTCACCAAACCCCATAACCACCCTCAATCCATTTTACCCCAGAAGGAGCGCGAATCGCTGCGAGTTGAGACACAGATCCACCCACTCTGGCGACTCTTTGCAATTGAAGCACCGCCACGTTGCGTTACTGCACCAACGATATTTTGTGTGGTGGTGGGGGTTTGTGGTGGTGGATCTAACGATTTTTGTGGTGGTGGATATGGCGGTCGGGATGGTGTGGTGTTTTGTGTTGTGGTGGTTTTGTAGTGAAATTGGTGGTTTGTTGGTGGTTGTAGTGGCGAGGAGGAGAGGTGGTGGTGGTGGTGGTGAAGAGATGGAGAGTACAGTGTTCCTACTGGTTGTCATGAGGTGGTGGTAGTTCTGGAGACAATGGTTTGATGGCGGTGGTGGTGGTTTTGGCGCGTCGGAGGCAGTGGTACTACCAAAGGTCACAAGTGTTGGTGGTGATTAAGCGGTGGTGGTGGTGAAGAGATGGAGATTACGATGTTCCTAATTGTCGTGAGGTGGTGGTGGTTTTGGCGACGGTAGTTTGGCAACAGTGGTAGTGGACCTGGCGCGTCGAAGGCGATGGTGCTGTCGAAGGTTGCAAGTGTTAGGGTGGTCCTAATTATTTGGTCGACTGTGACCATTAAATTGGTTAATTTGCAACTAATAAACAATATGTGAATAATGAAAAAATAATTTGTGACCATTAAATTATATGTGACCTAAGAAATTATTAATTTGTGATCGATAATTT
>CAIGRB010145660.1:0-10567 GCA_903798255.1 Fraxinus quadrangulata
GGTTGGAGTTGCTTCAAGTTCGGGTTGCCAAGGGTCGAGTCCTTCTTCTCCGTTTCTGCAGCTTCAACGGGACGGCTGCCTCCATACGCGGCGTCGTCGTGAGCCGCCGTCCCGGCGTAGGACGAGCCACCAAGCCGTCCGGCACACCGGCGGTTCACGGCGCTAGGGTTTCTGCCGCATGACTCGAATTCGGGATTTTGGCTGGAGATTTTTGGCGTGAGGCCGGTAGGGGAGAGGTTGGGGCTGGGAAGGCTAATTGGTGGTGGAGGCGGTTGTTTGGATGTGGCGGGGGCGGCGGCCATGTTACCGCCGGGATGGAGGGGCAGAAATTACCGCCGGGAGGGAGAACTATCTTTTTGGATTCTCAGATAAAACAGTCGATAAACAATATAATATGAGGATAGAATCTCCTTTTTAAGGAACTGGCTGTAAGTTGAAGCAGGAATTCGGCCAACTTGTGTTTCAAAATTAAGAGTACTTTTGCAGTAGTGATGTAGAGTTCGGACTTATGCTATTAGGCAATAATGTATTAATTCTGGGATTGATGTCAAATAATTGTGCACTTTCTACGAAATTTTTTGTATTGTATCTGGAAGATGGTATGAGAGAATGTAAATCATGTCACTTTGTTATATTTGATCTGGCTTGTTCATTTGAACTTGTATCATGTGTCATGAATCATACCCAGCTCTGTTGGGTTTGACATAACTTGCATATTGTTCATATAGTGAAATTGGTATGACATGGTAGCCAAACAACTTGAGTAAGATAAATGATGTATTACGGAGTCTCCATATGTCTTTATAGCTCTTCATGGACGATCTTACATCCCTTGTTATTTATTTTGGTAATGGAAGGTATTAGTGGTTATGGTAAAAAGGGTGAAGGTGTGGGGAGCCATGAAGCATAGACACTCCTACTTGGGTGGTTTGTTGTGCCGATACCGATTTTCCAGGTGGCATGTACTATATATTGTCTATATTATTTATTCTAACATGCGAGGAGCATTTTCTCTACCCACGAAGGACTTGGAAAGTCCCATTTCATAAATTTTGGTATTTCAAATTAAAGAATTTTTTAATTATTAGAACATTTGTCTAAAATTGTCAAAATCATGTTAGAAAAGTCGTACAAACTTCATATCTAGTTTGTTTTACATGTATATACATTTTCTTTTGTTAGCTACTCTTTGATTTAAAAGATTTCACCAACAAAAATCAAAACTAAGAAATGTATTGATTTATTAAAAATAAAAAAGTATAAAAATAACGATATACTTTATAAATTGTACAATTTTAAAGAATTTAAATGATGTCCCCGACATGTATGCGTCCTAAGTTTTTGAAAAAAATCACGTGTTGGTTTGTCCGCATTGTGTGTTCGTGTCCTTGTATTTAGATGAGGGAATATGGGGTCATCAAAATGGCAACATGTGTGGAGTTAATTTCACATTATTGTTTTTCTATACTGACAAAGCCCAATTCAGATTAAATTAGGTTTGTAGTTTGTACTTTAGCTTTTAAGCTGGTCTTGACCAGAAGATTGTTGCTTGTTTTAACGAGATACATAATCTCCACTATTTTCATATCAATTTGGGTTGCAAAGTTGCATTCTGATTATATGGATGGCTTCTAGGAATAAAGTGAATAGGGTGTATGGATAGCTTGCTGCAAGATAGAGGATCAGTGCTAAAAATCAAGCCAAGGAAGCAAATTGACACAGAGACACTTTATCCACTCTTTTGTCTATTGCTACTTATTTTTTAAATCCCTGCATTGCTGCCCATTGAAAATAGCTATAGAGACACTTTTCTATGGGAAGATTCTACCCAAGGAATTTAAGTATTGTTTGGTGTTGTGAAGTGGAATAAGGTTTCCATATCTTAGAACTCAATCATGTTTTACTTGGCAAATGGTTGTGGAGCTGGTGCTCGTCCGGACCAGAAAGCCAGAGATCCTGCACTTATTATGGGTCAACGTTTGTTTTTCTTCTGTTTTCTGGTTCACGATGGGACTTGCTGTTAATTGGTTATACCATTGTCATTTGCTGGTTTCTATAACCTTTGCAATAAACACATTGATATTTTTTCTTGTCTGTAGATTTGAAGTTAATTATAGAACAAGGGAAATTTTGCTATGCTTGAGTCTTTCAGTCTTTGTAATTGCCATTTTCTTTATATTCATTTATCCGGTGCTTTATTCTTTTCAGCCTATCACATCCTTGCATATTAATGGTTCTATGTTCAGGTTGGCTCTCAAGGCTTTTACAGATCAAAAACTGCGATTCTTTCCCCACCTTGCTGATGATTCTGACTCGGAACCAGCTACAAAGAAACCTCGTGTTCCCCTGGTATCATCTGCAAACCTCCAAGAAGAGCTAAGTGATCAAAGGACAGTAGCTGATTTTTTGTCGCATTTGGAAAAAGAAGTTCCGCATCTCAGAACATCTACTTATCAGCGGTTGGATTGGTTAAAGCAAGCTTTCTCACTGCCATCTTCTGGGACTCAAAGCAACATTGAGACGTTGAAAGATCATGGATTTCACAGTACAAATCAATTAAGACAAGGATCTGCTGACCTTGTTGCTGCTGATAAAGTAGCTGTGATTGAGTTGTTCTTTCCTTCAGTTTTTAGAGCCATAATATCATTACATACAGCTGGTTCCATGGAACCTGATGCAGTGGCCTTCTTCTCGCCGGATGAGGTGATTTTGACTATGAGTTTAGCATAGTTTTGTCTTTTTATAATTTTGATCGTAGTTAATTATTAATTGAATGTGTATGTGCTCTTCAATTCTGTTGCTTACCCATGACAGAATTTTCTGAAAGTTGTGTTTTACTGCGCTGGCTAAGTGTGCAGGTGATGGAGAATGAAGATAACAATAAAAGGAATTCTTGGTAGATTAGGAATAATATAGTTTTATCTCAATTGAGATTATTTTAGTTCATTATTGTTTTCTGAATTGACTATACTTAGGTTTTATTACTTAGATTCCTACTTAGATGAGATTTGTTTAAACTCGGTATAGAGGGTTCTTACATTGTAATAGTTAGACTTGATTATTGAATAAACTAATATTTTTCCCTTTAATTTCTCTTGATTCTCCCTCCTTTCTTCTCTCTTTCTCCTTTCTTTCCCTTCTGTAATTCTAGTTCTTTGTAGGTTGCATCCTACGTCGATTGACATCAAAGTGAAATGCAACTTTACAGGATGAATGATATTGGTTTCTCATTTGGTAGAATTATTTTTTATTTAACTAAGGGTGTGTTTGAGCCACATTATTTTGGAAGAATGTATTTTGGAATAGTAGATTGATGGAGAATGTGTGGTTGAAAAAGAAGGAAAAGTTATTGATGTGATGAAAAATGTTATTTTATTAAAAGATGTGGTTAATATTAAATGTGTGTTTGAGCCACATTATTTTGAAAAAATGTAATCTGGAATAATAGATTGATGGAGAATTTGTGGTTAAAAAAGAAGGAAAAGTTATTGATGTGATGAAAAATGTTATTTTATTGAAGAATGTGTGGTTGAAAATGAGTAGAAAATTGAGAATGAAAAAAATAATGTGTACCAAACAGGGGCTAAATCAGAAATTTTAATTACTTACTATATATACATCATTACAAGGGCATTCCGTAACTTTATTGTTACTCTGTATTATTTCAGATTAGGGAAAACAGGATATAAACTTTGGAATACAGGCAAGAAAAACAGTAGGAATGGAGTAGGAATAGTCATTGTACTAGGTTTAAAAGATGAGGGTGTAAAGTAATGTGGGTTGGGAGAGGATTATATTAATTAAATTGCATTTAAGAGAAGAGCCTATTAGTGTTGTTGGCACGTATGCTTTGGAGGTAGGATTGGATAAGACATCAAGGCAACAATTTTGGAAAGACATGGATAGGTTTATTTCGGTAATCTCTAGTCAAGAGAATGACTTTTTCATGGGATATTTGAAAGAGTACATGGGGATTTCAGGTTTTGGGATCGAAATGAAGAAAGTGATACTATTTTAGACTTCGGGATGCCTTATGATTTGGTGTTATAGAATATGTGCTTAATAAAAGAGACTTTCATTTAAAGAATTCTAGAAATGGGTAAAGTTTAATAGAATAAAATTTATTTACTAGGAAGGATGAGAACTTGGCAATGCATCTGGTTTCAAAATTAACATAGTCTGATGCGGTTGCAAAGGATTTGAGTTTATTGATCAAACAAAATTAACATAGTCTGATGCGGTTGGCCGGTTGCAAAGGATTTGAGTTCATTGAAGTTTGATCATGTAGTTAATCTATAATGAACTAGGCGATTTGATTTCCTCTCTAAGAAGATTCTGATTCAAGCATTCTCATTCAATGATCCATCAATGCTGCCCTTACTCTTTTTGTTCTAAATTCTAAAGTGATCAAGAATGTATTCGTTAAACGACCTTCATTTGCTTCATAAAGGAAGGCTTTTATGGTTGAATAAATAGCCTTAGCATCTTTTGTTGAAAAGGTCTTTATATAGCTAAGGTGAAGGTTTGGAACCCAAGGCTTAGTTTATTGTTCTTGTATTTCACAAACCTTCGCATCTGAGAAGCTGAATTGCTTCCTGAATTTGATGTTGACTGTTTGGATAAATATACAAGTCATGCTTGTGATTAAATTTTCAATCTAAACATGTTTGTGTCTATCATTATATTTTCTTTTAACTTAAAAGAAATAAGTTACTTATTTTCCGAATAAGGGAGTGGTTACTGTCAAAATAAGTAACTTATTTTCTTCTTTGGCACAATGTTTGAGCAAGATATGTTTTAGTTTTTTAATATGTAGTTATGTTTCTCTTCCAAGAAATAAAACTAATTCTTGTCCCAAGATTTTGGAAGCTCTAAAAAGATTATTACCATTGAGAGATTGTTGATACAGTTAAAAGATTATGAGCACCAGTGCGATATCAAATATTCAATTTGTTTTCTTTGTACTCGATTGTGAGTTCTCCATCTTCTATTTATACTTGTTTCATCGCAATATAAATTTAGGTGAGGCTTGTATCTGAAGTATTCTAGTCCTTTTGAAATTGCCATCATGTAGTAGACGGAATGGCGGAAACCTATCTTTGCGTTCATCATTCTATTATCTTGGTCCAGTTTAATCTTCATTAAATTATAGCAAAATTTGTTAATGGGCAACAGAAGGGGAGTAAAAGATGAGTAAGAAATCCCTATTCCTTTGTCATACGAGCATTTGATATGTTGATGCTTTTCTGTGTATGAAGGGCGGAAGCCATATGCATGCAAGGGGTTTTTCAGTACATCATGTATTTAGGCATGTCACGGTAATATCTTTTTAATGCCTCGAAGTTTTTTGGCCTCGTTTAGTGTATTTACATTAAATTTATCATAACTTTGGCATTGGACAAATGCAGCAACATGCTTCTATGGCTCTGCAGTATTTTGTGTATGTGAAACCTGAAGCGGCCTTGCATCTTTTATTGGTATTCTCCGAGAACTCGAGGATATGTTTAGTCATTTTCTAATTGGAAGAGTTAAAGCAGAGAAGTTGTAAGCATTATTTTCTGTTATTGTAGGAGTGGATTTGCAGTTACCGGAGTTTATTCACTAAAGTTTGCAGCAAATGTCGGCGGGTGCTGGTGATGGACAAACAAGCAGCTTTGTTATTACCTCCGGTCAGGCGTCCTTATCATAATTTTTCAAAGAACTCCTCAGATGACATTCAGACATTCCATATTGCCTGCTTTTCGGACAAAGAATAGATGCATGCATTTTTTGTAAGTCCTTTTTCACCAAACGCAGGATTTATTTTTTTACTTGTCTTCTATCAACTAAGAATGTATGAATGACGAAGAATGTATATGTTTTATCATGTTTAGAAAAAAGAAAGTGTAGTTGCAGAACAAGAGAGAGCAAACTTGGAAAATTACATTTTTGCCAGAGAAATTACGTTTGTTTAGCAACGGAAATGAGGGTAGGATTGGTAATTTGACGTAATTCTAGAAAACATTACCGACGACTATATATATTTGAACATTTTTTAAGGGTTCCATCTGATAAAAAAATAAACAACGTGTTCTAGAATAGTAATGAATGAATGTACCAAATTCCTTGCCTTTTCAAATTCGGCTCAGATACAAGAATTGTTGCCAAAATTGTCTTTCCAAAGATCTATATTTTCTTCCAAGTTCCAAATAGGACAATTCGAAAAGGTAAATTGTGATGACCATAATATGTATTATACTTCTTATTTGCTATTGAGACCTTTTACTTTGGACACTTTTGAAAATAAATCCCAACCATTACAAAGAGGAGTAAGAACTTCTCAAATTCACTTAAAAATAAGTAACTTATAATTTAGAAGACCAATCAAATAATAGTTTTTCGAAAGCATTGCAGTAGATTTGAATAATAACACAAACTATATCCATTAATTTGCATGGATTTTGTGCTTTGTATGAATAATTATTTATTTGTCCACAACTAGTTTGTTAAGCCTTTGGTTGGTTTAAATAAAAATCAGTTTTGATAAAAGTTGATGAAATATGTAACTAAAAAGTTGGAGATTTTATAAAATGCGTTGTTGGGTTTAATTGTTGACTTTTTCTTAGATTTTAATTAGATTTTTTAGCTAGACCAAACCGAGGCTAAGGGTTAAATATTTCGTAAATCAAAGTTTATTCATAAAACTTGTTTTTTTTTTTTTTCAAATCAGTCCCAAAATTATTTTTAACAGTTCCACTCTGATCACTGTTAATGAGAATAACAACTTCCACATGTAGGTTGTTAACACCACTATCTATTAACAAAAACATTAATTTCATAGTCGTGTGAGCCACGTAAGACAAAAAAAACACGTGTCATATACAAGCCATGTCATCATGCCTTACCGTGTAAGTCTCTTTTGTGCCTCTCTAGCGTTGCTTTGTAAATATCGAAGTTAAATATCCCATCCCGGCAAGGACGGATTTATCGAGGGTGTTCATCATCTAGCAAAGGCAAACCTCTTGACTATGTAAGAAAAGATGGACCTCGGCATCGCCATCCCTAGAGGAAGCATGCGTAGCTATTTGCTTGAAGAATTCCCCTATATCTCATAGAAGTTAAAGTATATGTCATGTGACGACATATTTCTTGCTCCAAATGCAGGAACAACGGATTATCCTTTTTGTTACATTGCTAAAGGTCCATTCCCAATGTAGGCTAAAACCGCTAAAAAGTACAAAAGAGAATCAAACAAGAATTGATTGTAGACAAAAAAATCACCAATGATGAAGCAACACGGTCCAAATAAGTTAAAAGGTATGAAATACCTTCCAATAAATAGTAAATACTATGTGCATTGTGAAGATCACCGTATGAAAAATAAACTCGTGACCTAATTTTTGTCCATGTTGTTTTTGTTGCATAATTGTTCTTATTTTTTTACAATTGATTTGACTATCGAATTGCAAACGATTGTTGGACCACCTTGAACGGCAGCCATTGCAAGCTAACAGAGCTTAAATGTGCAATGGAATATTGTGATTATCATATTTCACGCATTATTCAAATCTGATTTATTGTTTGTTGACATATATGAAACTTAGGTTTTCACGCTTGGGTGGCAATGGATTTACACTCAGTCATTACATAACGTCATTAACATCGTACACGTAGGATTTGAGATTAATCCCACCAACGAAGTAATCATATTTAAACCGTTAAAAATATTGTGACCGATTTAGAATAAAATAAACTTTAAGGACCAACTTGAAATACTGTCATAACTGTAATGACCAATATATTTAACTGAAATTATTAAAGAAATGGTCTTTCTTTACTACTGACGCGTCGTTTTAAGGTTTGGATACACTGTCAACGCACAGAATAAAAATTTGCAAATTCACATATGCTTTGCGCGTTAGGACCGCGTACCTGCTTCCCCACCACAGTACCGTGTACGCACGCAAATGTATTGATTTTTCCACTGCAAAATAATTTATTTTTCTAACAATAAAAATTAAAATTTTGTACAAGAAATTAAAGATGATGTGTAATGTGTTGTATAGTATAGTTAGGGCAATTTAATTTGTTTCGATATTTTAATTTGAATAGGATTTGATGGAACGATTAAAAACGTTTTCTTGTTTCTCCTATTGTACAGTTCGATTTAACGAACTCTTTTGGTTAAAATTTGTTTATTTACTTCGTATTCTTTTCTCTCTAATAGTATTTGCAAAAAAAAGGTGTAGTATTTCGACACACTCCATCCTATGTACATCTGAAACCAGACAAGTTCTCAGTCTTGTCGTAGGATTTAATTATAATATCCCATAAATTGGTGTTAAGATAATATTATGCAAGTTGATGCATGACGGCATTGCCAATTCTAACAACAAAGTGAAAGAACCGCCACTCATATCTCAACAAAACTTTAAAATATCGAAAAACAAAAGATTCATTTGAGAGAGGCTGCTCCATCCTCGACAAAGAAACAGCCAGCCACCTGAGTGGACGGCGTGCACTCTCGTGATCGCACACGAATGCCCCAACCCCAATCTCGATTCTCTCCGAACTACTCATTTTCAAATAATATTCATATTGTTCAAGTTACCGTAAATTTTCGATAAAATCCTTAATAACAACGTTGTTGAAAATTTCAAGATTTTCTTTGAGAAAAATTCCAAGGTTTGATAAGAATGAGTCACACCCGAACGGACTGCAATACTTGTATTTAAGTCAAATATTCCTAACGTGCCATTATATTTTGAATAAAATTAATTTAATTTCTACTTTTGAGTCATATCGAAGAAGTTTTTATGTTGGACCCGGTGAGAGGGGTACCGACCCATTGACCGCCTCTCGTCAAACCCTTTGATTGATTGATTTCTCATTCCCATTCTATTTCCCAATCTCACGCTTTGGTTTTTTTTCACCATTTCAAAATTCAATGGTCAACATTCAAATCTTTCTTATTCTTATTCATATTATTTTCCAAATTATTAATGTTTCTAAGTATTGAAAGTTGAACCGCGTACCAAAGATTCAAAATTACGTGTGTGTGTGTATATATATATATATGTATATACCTACTCATGTCTCATTCTTAACTACAAAATTGAGAAAAAACCCAGCAATATTTCAAGAGCTCTCGACTAGCCGATTTCTGATCGTATCCCATAGAAAAGCTTAGCGGCATTGGACTTGGCTATAAGTAAATTTCTTGAGTTTTGATCCATTTCATTTATTGATCACCAAATGCTTTCATCATGGAGAAGGAAAAAAGCTGCACGTCGTGCTGCGAAAAATCACGATTTGGAGAAGAATGGGAGCATGGAGTTGAAAGTCCCTGACCATTTTCGCTGTCCTATAACATTGGACTTGATGAAGGATCCGGTGACGTTGTCTACTGGGATGACATACGATCGAGAAAGCATCGAGGCGTGGTTTGAAGCCGGTAACTCGACCTGTCCAGTAACTAACCGAGTCTTGAGAAATCTTGAGCCTATACCAAATCATGCCATTAGGTTAATGATTCAAGATTGGTGTGTGGAGAAAAGGTCTTATGGTGTAGAGAGAATTCCGACTCCTAGAATCCCAATAACATCGGTCGAGGTTTTGGAGATTCTTTCAAAAGTCGAGGCCGGTGATGAACAAGAATGCCTAGAATTCGTCGTGAAGATAAGGTCGTTAGCTAGAGAAAGCGAGCGAAACAAGCGATGCATTATGGCGAATGGCACCGGGAGGGTCTTATCGTCCAAGTTTGAGGCCTTTTCGAGAGATTCTATCGATAAAAATGTCACAATCTTGGAGGAAATCATGTCTACTTTGACAGTAATATCACCCCTTGATGATGAGACCAAGCTTATTCTTGGATCAAAATCATCCTTACGTAGCATTGTTTGGTGTTTGAGGTGTGGAAGTTTGTCTGCCCGAAGAAATGCAGCGTTAACACTAAGATCAATTCTTTCATCGGATCAACCAAAAATTCGAGAACTAATCGAGATCGAAGGGGCTCTAGAAGCCTTGGTGAAGCTTGTGAAAGAGCCCATTTGCCCAACTACTACAAAAGCTTCATTATTAGCCATATACCATATGGTTTCGTCGTCGACACCAAATTATCAAGACGATGTCGTTAAAAGATTCGTAGACACAGGGTTGGTCGAAATTCTGATAGATACGCTCGTGGGATGCGAAAAAAGCATATGCGAGAAGGCATTAGGTGTTTTGGATGGAATTTGCAATTCTAGATACTTCTCTTACAAGTTGGTACAAATGAGAAAACAAAGGAGAATGCAACACAGTTGTTGAAGTTAATGAATTTGTATAGGAATAGGGTGGAGTGCATTGATTCCTTGGACTTCAAGAATCTCAAAAGGCCATTTGAATAAAAGACTTATATTTTGAATAAGTTCTATCTAGTTCAGAGATCAGAGCATCGTCGTCGGTTCAATTCCGATAGCCCGATTTATACACGTCAGAGTTTGTTATTTTTTAATTAATTTTTCTATATATACATGTATAGAAATATACACAGGAAAAGTCAAAAGATTAATGTATTTGTTCGTTATGTCATTAGTGATTACAATTT
>CAIGRB010145660.1:23477-58894 GCA_903798255.1 Fraxinus quadrangulata
CCAAAAAACCCAACGATAACGACGATGCATTGAACCCCTTGATTACACAATGAAGAACCCATGATCCGATGTTTGAACGCCACAAGATTTAGATCTTGATAAGTTTGATTGATTGTTCAATGGAAGAACAAAGAAAGCAATAGTCTCTCAATTAATAATTTGTCAAAAGTTTTCTTAACAATGAATGTTTTTGGTATTTATACCAAACCCAGAAATTAGGTAAGAAACGTGCATAATCTCATAAATAAGGTAGGAGATTGACTAAAAATAGAAGTCTAGTAAAATAAGAAAATTGGCGAAAAATTAAACTAGTTAGGCGCGGGGGCGCCAATGCCCGCTGTAATATTTGGTGAAAATGGGCGCAGGGGCGCCACCTCTGTTAATTAGCTCTACATATCTAATTATATTTGGTAACAGTTTACATATATAAAGCACGTTTACTTATATTTCATTAAGACTGCATTTGCAACTTTTTCATGTTTGATGACCTTGTATTTTGGTTAGCCTGATCAAACCAAATTATCTTTTTCCTTTCCTTCACAGTTTTGTCAAATGGTTGAACTTTTCATTTATAAAGGTGATAGTATAGGTGGTTAGGTTTTTAACTTCGGAGGTTCTTTTGGGTGGTAGGTCCGAGGAGACTTGCCATTTCAGAAGTGTAAAGTGGCGTTGGAGGCAGTGGAGTTCTCAGACTGTGGTCCGGATGGAGATGTTGGATCGTATTGTCTGCATCGTCATACACTTTACTTTTCTAATTAAAATTTAGGTGATGGGAGGAGTACATGCAAAGACTTAGATATTGTTGTGTTTGAATAGTAAGATCACACGTTGAATCAAAACAGAGGCTACTGTTACAAATGTTGTCCAATGATACCTTTTTTTTGTAATCTAAATCAATTTCATTGATACAAAAAAGATGTATGAGCACTTGATCTTCTCAGTATCAAATTCTATCTATTCCGTCACTAGTTCATAACAGCTTTTCCATAAATCAAATCACATAGCCATAGAATATAGCAGAACGACCTTAAGGGTCAAAATATCTTGTGGGAAGTTCAGCACAATTGACACTTCCCATTTCTTAGTCTTGGGACTTCCCATTAGCCAGCTCCTCTGATTTCTGTACTGTCAAGTATAAGTTTCGCTATAGCTCTTTATTCTCCCTCCTGTCATCACTTTCCAGCCAGAAATAATTGATTCTAGATGAAAAAGCAATCTTCATAATCCAACTCCACAATTGCGAATCATCTAATCAAGTTCATGACTTAATCTGTCTCCCAAGCTGCCTGAATTACATAAATCACTGTCTTCATTAAATTAGCTTGCAAATAGTTGTGGACTTCATTTTTCAATACATTGTAATTGAGTAGCATGTTTAGTGTGCCCCTAAATAGGTGCTTTTGATATAATTTGGTTTAGTAGGAAAATAAATTTGATTGCTTGAGTACAGGTAAACATTGAATTTCACATACTGTACAAGTCCTTGATGGATGCTAATAATTGTTTATTTTCATATCTTGCAGCTTACTATTCTTGGTGACTTTCGCTCTCGCCTTATCAAACTGGTCAGCATCACGTTTGAACTTATTCTTATCTAATTCTGATATTTATACGTCTGTTGTTAGTGTCATTCTTAAAACGTGATTTTTCTGAGAAATGCTTTGCTTTTATTAAACTAAACACCAAATCTTCTGTGTTGTTAGTGCTGTTTTCTATAGTGTTTCATTGCTCTTGTATTCTCAAGTCACAACTTACATCGCTAGAGAATCAATGATTATTTTAGTGGCAAAGCTCGACTGATAGGTTAGGAAATTATGGATTGGAATGGTTGACCCATTTCCTCTTCAAGTACATTGTATACATTAGTTCTTATCTTATTTTGGTTCGAGATGAACTCCAGGCTGACATTTGTTAATTTTCAAATGAAGAAGGTTGAATACCATTTAAATTGAAGAAAGAGATGGAACAGATAACTTTTGAAAAATAAAACTGCACCCTTTTTCCCATGTGAAACAGAAGGAATAAGCCTTATATACTAGTTTGTCCTTTTGGTCTTAGATGTTCATATGCACTCTGGTTGGTTGTCTAAGAATACAATTATATGATTATGTAGGCTTCAGACTTCTGTTTCCATTAGATTCACATTGTTTGACCATTTGTTCTCGATTAATTTCAAGAGTTAGAAGAAACCAAGAATAGAAGAAAATTGCTAGATGAAAAGGGAGTGATGGTATTGAATCTGATTTAACAGTACTTGCTAATTGCTATCATTTGGACCCGTACAATTTTCTCGTTTCTTTTTAGATCTCATCTATGGAACTTCTATTTTATGTTTATTCTTTCTAGGCAAAATGGCTGGTGGAATCTGCACTAGTACCAGTGAGGTTTTTTCAGGAGCGTTGTGAGGTGAATTTTGTACCCTTGTTTAATTTATGTTTTTCTATTGAGGTAAAAATTTATGACTAGAGAAGAATGGCTTATATTTTTTCCCTTTTTACTTGTGAATGGTAGGAAGAATTTTTATGGGAGTCTGAAATGACTCAGATAAAGGCTGCAGATCTGAAGTCTAAAGAGGTACTTCTGCCCTGGAATTTTATTGTGACTCTAGCACCATTCAGGCCATGAAGTCACTTAACTTGATATTTTTTTCCAAATTTTACATGCATTTTCTTGTTTATGGTGGAAACTGCATTTCCATTTACTTTTAACTAAATTCCTCTGTAAGTATTTCAGGTCAGAGTAAATACTCGTCTTCTTTATCAGCAAACAAAATTTAACTTGCTCCGAGAAGAAAGTGAAGGCTATGCTAAGCTGGTATTTCTTTTGCTCCTCTGTATTTGCTTTTCTTTTTGTTATCCTTTTTATTCTGTCAATTTTCCAATTGTTTGGTTCTTTTATCGAGGATCATATTGTGCGTAGTTTGAGCATTTTCATACTGAGTTCTAATTGCCTAGTGGGGTTGTGAAGTAATTTGGCTATTATGAACTTCAGTAGTTCCATTTCCTTAATCTTTTTGGTCTTAACAATTGGAGAATGTTATGCTGTGTAGAGAGGTTTTTTTTGTCAGCAGCATTTTGACAGATTTGAAGAAATATGCACAGTATCATACTATCATCAAAATTGAATGCCATGATATGTTAAATTGTATTCTGGTTCTATCCAAATCAAAATCTTCCTTGCTCTTTGGCTTTTACCTGCTTTGGTTTGTTGAGGTCTCTATTCTTCCATTTCCTTGATAAAATGACATTTCATCTATTCTCTTTATTGTTTCGGTCTGCCTATATTTTTAGTGTCCGAGATAGTGCCCTTGTTCTTTCTCATGATTTTGCTTGTAGGTAACTGTTAGCATCTCTCTTAACTATTTTCACCTACTGATGAATATCCATATGTACACAATCTGTGTTTACCTAATTGGCCTTTATCCAATTGAAAAAGAAATCAGGTCTTCCTGTTATGGCAGCACGTGGTGCCTCAAATTTTCTAAGTTGTGTGTTTGACTTGTAGAAGTTAAATATCCCAATTTTGATTTCATTATCAACATTGAATCCATAACATCGCAGGGACATATAAACATCATATACATCAGTTAAATTTGTATATATTCGTCTTCATGCCCTATAGGTTTCATCAATATCCTAAATTTGCGAATCCTGACCATAGCAGTTCAAATTCTCTATAGTATCAATCAGTCACTTCAACAATATCTGTCAACAACAATACAATTCTACTTAATTTCCAGGTCATTAATTAATATCTTAATTTCCCGGTCATTAATTAATATCCGGGCCTCCATGTCACATAATATAATTAATTTCTGTCTGTTCTTAGTTTTTATTTCCTTTCTCTGTGTGTGATGTCAAAGGATGCTATTATGATGGAGTTGCTTCAATTAGCAATACGTAGTCAAAGAAAGCTTTGTCATTTTCATACTGAATATCCTAGTTCATGATGTGCAGCCTTTTCATATTTTCTCATTTTGTGCTCAACTGTAATGTTTTCATATTTTGTAGGTTACCCTACTCTGTCAGTTTCCTGAAGCATCTAGTCAAAATGCATCGGCAGCTACAGTTGGTATTATTAAGGTTTGCACTGATCAGGGAGTTATCTTAATGCATTTTTATCTTTTCCATAATTGTCTAATTAATGAATTGTTTCCAGTCGTTGATTGGCCACTTCGATCTGGACCCAAATCGAGTTTTTGATATTGTAAGTTATACATTTTGTCTTTTTGCTTATTATTGTTCTTTGTTTGTGTGTTTTATGTTGGTTGTAACATTGCCAAATAATAAATGGTCTGGATGCACTCCTGGTTTCTCATTAGCATTTTATATGTTAGGTTTTGGAATGTTTTGAACTTCAGCCTGACAACAACGTGTTCTTGGACCTGATTCCAATGTTTCCCAAGGTATTGATGCTGTATAGAGTTTTTTTCTTTTTAATTTTTTTCCCTAAAAGAATATAAATATGGGTAACATATTTAACAAAAAGTCTTTCTGCTATTAGAATTATTATCCAATGTTTCCCAAGGTATTGATGCTGTATAGAATTTTTGCTTTTAATTTTTTTTCCCTAAAAGAATATAACTATGGGTAACATATTTAACAAAATGTCTGTCTGCTATTAATATTATCAATATTCCATCTTGATTATTTGTGCTCTTTTGAGAGCTTCATTGAGCAGTGAATCTTTGATTGTTGATTCCTTTCATGTTGTGCAGTCCCATGCTTCACAAATTCTTGGATTCAAGTTTCAATATCATCAGCGTATGGAAGTCACCACTCCTGTACCAATTGGGCTCTACGAACTTGCGGCTTTGTTGGTGAAAAAAGACTTCATTGATGTTGATAGCATGTGAGTATTTCCTTTTTACTTTGGGCCTCGAGCTTGTTTGGTTTTTTCTATTTTTAACATATTACAACCCATCGTTGGTTTAAGCCTAAGTACAAATATCTGATTGGTGCCTTCATCAATGTTGTTGTATCTCTGTTTAATCTTATGGGTACCCGTAGACATTTTATTTCAGTTAATTAATTCCAACCAAAGTAATTTTCTTTGGGAAACTATTATGATCTGATAATTCTTTATGCCATTTCATGTTCCTACCTCTACTTCCCCTCTCTTTGGCCTGCCTGTGACAACACAAATTCTTAACGATTTGAGTGTCACTAAAATTTAAATTAAATATAATAAATAGGATATTTATAAGAATAATTACTATTCAACGTTATTAATAAGAAACGTATTTTAAAGAAAATACGTTTGACATAAGGAAATCTTAAAATGACTTAAACATAAATTAACTAAAATTCGACATAATTTCATGAAAATTATTTTAAATATCCCACGACGGCGTTCATCTCCCCATGAGCCGCCTCGAACCATTAGTTTTTTGAAAAGGGTAAAAGAACATAATGTGAGATAAAATCTCAATAAGTGTGCGTAAGTAATTTTTTTGTTCATGTATATTCATTTCATGGAAAACTTCATACTTGCATATGAAGACACGAAAATTGGTCCTCGTACCAGGTTTCCGTGCATAGCGCTACTATATTCCATTCCGTCCATACAATCTTATACATAATACGGACTATAACTTAATATGGCCATGAAATAACATATAAGGGATTATTCATGTAATGACGTATACTGCACTTACCTTTTTCACTGGACAAATCAAAATAATAGAAGTGATTGTTGGATAGAGATCCTTGAGCATCGCGTGGAGTTGAGTATTCACGTATGATTGTGTATGTGTATGTCTATATTTAATAAGAAAATGACAAGAGAAGAGTAACGGTCGAGAGAAGTGATAGAGGTAAAGAGGGAGAGTTTGTAAATAGTTGATGAGGGGTAGTCTATAGTGTTGGGTTTGTCTTAGTGTAAATTCTTGGACTATGTATAGAAAAGTGAAAGGAAATGACTAGATGTTAGGCATAGTCAATGGATAAATGGTGTATTATCTTGAAAGTGGTCCAATCAATACCTTTAATCATGTGGTCAATTCAATTGACTTGGCTTGGCTTGAAACTTGGTGTAAATAATACATGTTGCCAAATCAAACACCTTTATTTATGTGGTCAAATCAATTACATTGGCTTGAAATGTGGTGTGAATAATATATGTGGTCAAATAAATCTTAAATTATGACTAATTGGCATATTTACATATATTTTATTCATGATTTCATCTAGTTTCCAAGATAACTCTCCAATTAGGTCCTCAAACTATTGGCTAGTAATTAATAAGGTCATTAGACTAGGTCAATAACCAATAAGGTCATTAAAATAATAGAGCACTTAAGTCCTAAATTTAAATCTAACAACTAGTAGTAAAAATTTGGGACGTTACACTGCCAGTCAAACAATAGAGTTGTAACCATAGAATGAGTGATTAATGCACAACCAAAATTAAAGCCTCATATGTTGTAAGCTAGGAAAATGAAAAAGCAGATTTGAGATATATGCAAACCTGCGCGATAGTTATCACTTCATTTTTTATAGCACATGCATGAGTTTTTGACCTAGAACCAAAGCCTTGTCAGAAACTGTCTTTGATCTCACAGAAGTCTTTATTGTTTTTAGAACTATCACATGAATTTTAAGTCTTTTTTTAGTTGTAGAGAGTTTTCTTTCCTATTAGTACAGGAAATAGTGGTGTTTATTTGGGGCCAAAGAAGTGGTTGAATTTCTGAAGTGAGGAAAGGCATTGGAATTGAATTTCATGAATTAAATAGGCTTAATTTTTAAATTAAGAAGTTGACCTGGGCAGGATAGCACGTCATGGGGTTGTCTTTCATGAATTTATTTGACTATATTCTCGGCCTGGATTCAGTCTTCAGTTTGGTTATTACTGTATTGAGCTTGTGTCTAGCTAGTCAATTTAACTACTCTTCCCTATAGCATCCCAGAATCACAGTTTGGGCAGGTTGCAGCCTGTTGCTTGGGATCTGGTCTTACGATATTCTTTTTACCTTTGATTTGAATCCAGTCAAGGGAGGAGAATTGAGTCATTTCTCTACTTTTCTCTTCATATAAAATGTCTAAATACAAAAATGCGAGTAAAAGAGTTCTTTGATTATGTATATTTTAGCATGGACATCATTAACCTTCTAGTCCAGTCACTTCAGGATAAATAAGAGTTCTCTCTCTCTTTCTTTTTTTGATCAAAGGAACCTACAGTCATAATTATTTCAATTTTGTGGGGATTGGATGACTGTCTTAGATGTATTTCCGAATGATAATAACTTAAAATCTTGTGTAATTTCTGCTAGCTTTGAGAGCTGTTTTTTTGATTTCTTATTTTCATTTTATTTTTATGTATATTGCGGACCGCTTGTCCTCCATAGGTCCAGCTTTTATATTTCTTATTTTCTGATGTGATTTCTTCTTCTGTCCAAATAATTGTTGTACAATGCAAGTGCATAACCTAGAGAAACCTTTCCATCTCATCAATAATCTGCTATTCTTTTTGGAGGCTTGGGCAGTTACAGTCTGACTCGGATGTTTTAATTGTTTATTTCTTATGCTTTTTCTTCACTCTTTTGACTCCCGCTGAGTACTGCTAATGGCATGACTTATTTCTACCCTATGATATGGTATCTTTTTCAGATATGCACACTTACTTCCTAAGGATGAGGAAGCATTTGAGCATTACAACTCTTTCTCGGCCAAAAGACTCGATGAGGTAGTTCAACTTATTATATCTGGATGTTCTGGTTGCATTTATTAACCAAAGGCTCAGTAATATTTTATTAAGCCCCCTTTTTAACAACCATTATTTCAAAACTTTTTAATTCTCATACTCATTTTCAACCACTCATTTACACAATAAAATATTTAGCACGTAAATCTAATTTTTTTCCATTCTTTTTAACAACACACTCTCCAAAAAATCACTATTCAAAACTCTATTTTCTCAAAATAATAGGTATCAAACAGGGGCTAAGATGTTATCTCTCTATCTTGGTTTAAGTGGTATTCATTAAGCACGTACTTCTTTTCCTATAGCTTACACGTGTGCCCATGTATTTCATTGAGCTTTGGAGTGCTATATCGACAAGAAGATTTACTTTTCCTATGTACCCGTGAATCCCTGATGTTTATATCTTTCCTATAGTTTACATGTGTGCCCATGTATTTCTTTGAGCTTTGGAATTCCATATTGACAAGAAGATTGAGTTACTTTTCCTATGTACTCGAGAATCTCCGATTTCATATCTTCTGTGTACACTTCTATCCATGTTCCACTTATTTGCCATTTTAGTTTCTTGTTTACGTTGGCTTTCAATGACAAATAGATATATTGAGCGTTAAAGTTAACATTAGATCTTTTATGGCCTTGGACAAACAGGCTAATAAGATTGGGAAAATTAATCTTGCGGCAACTGGAAAGGATCTCATGGATGATGAGAAACAAGGAGATGTAACTGTAGATCTTTTTGCTGCTTTAGACATGGAAAATGGGGCAGTTGCTGAAAGGTCCTTGGAGCTCGAAAATAATCAAACTTTGGGATTACTGATGGGGTTCCTTGCAGTAGATGATTGGTAATTCTGAAACTTGAAATCTGCATTGCAATTTTTTTGAGTAATTAGCTGTAGCTTGTCTCTCTGTGTGCATGTGGCTTGCTTGTGATGGTGCATGATTTATTGCCAAGTTTGTTTCCTGCTTATGATCATGTTTGCTGGTACTTGCGTTGTCTTTGTCTGCCATTTTAACCTTAGCTTGCTACATGTTCTCTTTGGGGCCTTATAAATGTGACCAATTTGCGATATGTTTTTCCACTATGAAAATGATATTAAGAATTTGGAATGAACCTAGATAGCGTACTACACTCAATTTCTTCTGTCTTTAGACGACCCCATGAATCTCTCAAATGGAAATTGTGATGGAGATTTCGTTGAAGACTTTCCAGAAAAAATATGCACACTTTATTGGCAGATAAATAGAATGTAGCATAATTTATTCTGATATGTTAAATAATTGTTTTAATTTTACGTTACAAAATTTTCCATTTAGTTAGTTTGATATCGCGTTCACTTATCAGTTTGATTTGATTTCACAGGTGTCATGCTCGTCAGTTATTGGACCGCCTTTCAACACTGAATCCAGTGGAACATACTGAAATTTGCGATGGGTTGTTTAGGTAAATATTATCATCTCTTGGTAGCAAGGTTATATTAATCTGCCGATGACATGTTGCATGCACATTTACTTTTTTCTCTCTTTCTTAGCTTCTTTTCTGCTTTTAAGTTCATTATCTGATACTTTTGTGACTAATGTTTAGGCTTATTGAAAAATCAATCTCTCCGGCTTGTGAACTTGTTCGTCAAAGCCAATTTTCAAATATTGATGTATTGCCTGGATCTGGCACTGACTTGATGGAGACAGGAAATTCATCCCACAGTAGATCTTTTATCAATCTTCCTAAAGAGCTTTTTGAAATGCTTTCTGCTGCTGGACCTTATCTTTATCGCGACACTTTGTTGCTGCAGAAGGTCTATGTTCTAGTTTGGCCCATCTAATTAGTGACTTTCGGTTACTTCTTATTAATATTAGGTTTTGTACCTTACCTCACAGACATCCAAAGTGTTGAGAGCTTATTACCTTTGTGCACTTGAGCTTGTCAATAATGGTTATGGGGCATTTAATTCTCATACTGTTACTAATGGAAATGAAAACCCACGCCTCCACCTGAAGGATGCGAGGTTAAGAATTGAGGAAGCACTAGGAACATGTCTTCTTCCTTCATTACAGTTGATACCTGCAAATCCTGCAGTTGGACAGGAGATCTGGGAACTAATGAGTCTTCTACCCTATGAGGTTGAATTCAACCACTTGTACTCTTTCTAATTGAGAATCAGTTACGTTAAGCTGAATTGTGGTCTCATAAGTTGCTTCATTAGGTGCGCTACCGTTTGTACGGTGAATGGGAGAAGGAGGATGAGCGTTTTCCAATGATTTTGGCTGCAAGACAAACAGCAAAGGTACAAATTCATTGTTTTAGGACTCTGATATTGTTAATCATTTATCATACAATTTGCCACCTGTTGGTTTGCAGTTGGACACCAGGAGGATTCTAAAGCGCCTTGCAAAAGAAAATTTAAAGCAGCTTGGACGAATGGTTGCTAAATTAGCTCATGCCAATCCAATGACAGTGCTCCGGACAATTGTTCATCAGGTAATTTGCTTAGTTTGAGTGTCGCTTTGTCCATTTGATGCTAGACTTTTTGCTAAATGATGGATTTGAACTGTACATGCAGATAGAGGCATACAGGGATATGATCACTCCTGTTGTGGATGCATTCAAGTATCTGACTCAGGTGTATCTTAGTTTTTTATTTTCTGCTGTTATCTTCTCTCTCTTTTGCACACTTCCTTCTCTGTATTAGCAACTGAATGTAGATAAAGATTTTGTGCCTGATATAAGATGTTATGTAGGTGAATAGGATATCAATTTTTTCTGTGTAATGCTCTTACCGAAATTTGTTTGTTCAGAAAAAAAATATTTTTGCTGAAATAACCCCTATCCATTAGTTATGCCTTTGGTTTGTGTCTGCATATGTATACAGGCACACACAAACATAAGAGATGCACCTTGTTGTCAATGAAGTTATGGGTGTCAACTACGAAAGATTTCACTGAATCTAAGGAAGAACAGTACTAAGAAAATTTTTGCAGTTTGATTTGTCACACACACACTTACTTCTAGGAATTTAGCAACTTTATATTTCCTGACTTTTTAACCTCTCCCGCTCATTGATGGTTCTCCTGGAAAGGTCTTAAAAGATGCCAAAAATTAAATAAATAAATAAAATAAAAAAGGGAGAATCTTGATAACTACAAGTAGTTATGGTAAATTTTGGTGTGAGGCAATTACTTTAATTCGCTGTGAAGTAATATATGAAATTATATGAGAAAAAAGTCTCAATATGGATCCGATGTCCTTCTCTGTTATTGTATAATTTGCATCTTCATTTCTAACAAATGTATAGCAAACACTATCCCAACTCTAGTTACCATAAACATGCAATTTCTACATTTACTTAATCTACTAGCTTTTTCATTTTGGTACGATTTATTTACTGTTCAGCAGTTCATGTTGTTTGGTAAATGATATCTTTTGACCTGTTTAAATTGTTTGTTTTTTACACTCGTAAAATGCATGCATTCAACAGCTTGAGTATGATATTCTGGAGTATGTTGTGATTGAACGCTTGGCTCAAGGTGGGCGCGAGAAGCTGAAAGATGATGGCCTTAATTTGTCAGATTGGCTTCAATCTTTGGCATCATTTTGGGGTCACTTGTATGTTTCTTTTTCACCTTTTATCCTATTCTGGATTTGCTTGTTATGTTCAGATGTTACTGCAACATACTGCTCGTGCTTTGTATTTTTGTGCTTCCTTGACAATGTAGTGTCTTCTATTACTAATACTTTGGTGAAATGCTGAATTACTTAAAAATTGAATGACAATAATGGGTGACACAGAATTTCTTTAGATGCTGTTAGCTTTTTAATTGCCATATAAGTGGCCTAGACTTCAATTCTTTACTTTATATGTTTTTTCTTTTCATTTTTATCTTTTACTCTACGTTTATTTGTTTCTCAATGGGACTGGGTATTTGTTCATGCTTTATTTAGTGTCTTTATCCAGAGATTTCTGGTCTTTTAAGTAGTAAATACATTACATAATCTAGTCTAAATTTATTTAAGTCAATCCTTTCTATAAACAAATCTAGATCTCCTGGGACGCTTTATCCAGTTTGCAGAGTTGCAGATTAATCTCTGATGAAGCTGGTGACTGGAGCTGGAGCTAGAGTTGTAGTGGACCTTGCACATTTTTGTTATTGGCTTTTTGATCGGATCTTCCCTTTCAGCCTTCTTATATTCTCTTGAATATGGGTAGAAAAATTCAGATCAATGTTAGATTGGAGAATGCTCATGTTGTTTGATGATAGAGAAGCCATTCAGAGGGTGCAGGGTGACTCCATTATGTACTTCCTGCCCTTTTAATTATCTTTTTCTGTTTGAAGTGCAAGATCTCTTAGTTTAAGGATGTCGAGATATTAGCGCATTTGGCTATTGGAAAGGTCTCTCAAGTCCATATATTCATATTTCTGCTGATATTGACGGCGACATCTTCGATTGGAAATTTAATATTGCTTTAACATGGGAAGATACGACTAGCAGTTAGCTCATGACATATTAGGTGGAGAAAAATAGATCACCGTGCTGGATCTGTCTCTAGTCTTCAAGGTGCTATAGGAGGCTCAGAAAATATCCCTTTATGTTACAAACATGCTTAAGTTGGTGAGAAGAAAGCCTAAATTGTTGGAGGAATTTCATTTGGGTATTGTGGAAATGGTATTTTACTATTTGGATGCTGTAAATATTGATGGCCATCTGCTGCATTGCTTAGGATTTGGATTTTCTTTTGTCCTTACAGTTTCTGCTAAATGAAATGAAGTTCCAGCTGAAGATCAGCTCTGGTGTGTATGTAATTATTGGTCAATAATGGCTTCATTAAGACTTTGTTTTGCTTGTTTCTGGACGGAATGGGATTGGGACTTTGTGGATAATCTCAAGGAAGAGTTGGCTTGAACAAAGATGCGTTCTTTTGATAATGATATTCAGAGTTTTTTCAGGATACTATGAAATTTGTTGATAGTGTTCTATTTTCGAGTCTCCCTTATGACTTGGTCCTGAACAATATGGTATTGTGACTTAGCACAAAAGTTTTCTTTAAAGTTGGCCTCTTGACTACATCAAGAATGCCATTGACATCTCAAGGAAGACTTGCGCCTGAATGAAAGATGCATTATTTTAATAATGAAGAGCGATTGGGAACAATTTTATATTCAGATTTCTCTCAGGATACTATGTCATTTGTCAGTAATGTTACCTTTTTGGATCTCTCTTAAGACTCGGTCTTGCTTGTTTCCTCACCTAATGGGATTCGGATTTTGCTCGGAGTTGTATATGATTTGTGGTGGCCTCTTGACTACATCATGAATGCCATTGATAGTCTCAAATAAGACCTTGTACTTGAATAAAAGATTCATATTTTATTTAGGATGGCTAAAAACAATTTGATATTCAGGGTTTTCTCAGGGTGGCAATGTTGATATTATTACCGTGAAAAGAGGTTTATCAGTATGCAATTCAGTGACTGAGCACTTAACTTTGAAGTTTTGTTGGCAAGACATGTCTTGATGCAAGTTATTGGGGGTACTTGAACAATTCCGTTGTTTCCTCTGGAATTGATACTTGGAGTTTGGGAGACTTTTTTTGCGAGCCTCATCTATCAACGCATGCTCCAGTTTGCCATATTCGCTCAAACATAACCATGAGGTCTTTAATGAAAGGCATGAGAAAATTAGTTTATGTCATTGCTTTAAAATTATAGAACTCATGCACAGGTGTCGAATAAGTGCATCATGAATAGAAAACAACATAAAGAAATAGAACAGACTGAATGGTTTCATCAACTACCAGTTCTTCTATATGCTCCATTCTCATTTCTATTATGGGATTTGTTTTGGTAGTATTAGTGCCAGTATAATGTGCGTTTGTTTAAAAGGATAAAAACATAAATGGTAAAGTCTAGGTACATCTATTAAGATATTGTTCATGGGCATGAAGTGTTTTGAGGTGCATATTTTTGCCCATCTTGCATCACTTGATTTTCTGTGTCATAAATTTTGAAGTTTGATATTTAGGTTATAATTGATGGACTGACATAAAAATTCATGTAGATGTGAACATTGGTATTCTCATGAATAATAAAATAAATTTCCGTTTTAAACAGTGTGGATGTTATAATTACATTAATAATTTTTTTTTTGTTTTATTCTACTTGCAGTATATGATTTATTAGGCTCTGTGTTCTATGTTTCTGTTCCATGCATGTTTAATGGGATGTGAATAATTTTTAGAACTTCATGGTTAATCAGTTCTAGTCAGTATTCTGTTGGTTTTTATGATGTGTTCTATGTATTTTACCTTTGTGTTTTTAATTTTAAGCTCGAAAAACAATTTACATTCCTGAGTAGTTACCGGTGTGGTTGTCTAAGGGAATGGCAGAATCTCATATTATGTAGAAAATTCATTGAAATTGAGTAAGAGAACAAAGATGAAGTTCATTGTATAGGATTAGTTAATCTTAGTAACACCGAGAAAGTAAATATAGTGCTATACATGGAAAAGAATGACAATTTCCTAAGTGTGATTAATTAAGGATCAAGAACTTCAAGTCAATATAATGGTAGTGGAAATGTGAACTCTTTTGTTTGTCAAATAAAGGAAAGAAGCTCCCTAAGTTTGATTCTATAAGGTGTTTAGAGATTCCAATCCATCATTTCTGTTTTTTATGATGTTCTTTTGAGGTCACTTTTGGATGTCATGCATTATGACTAAAATTAAACATTTCAAAATTCACAATAAAATATTTAGATGTTGTGGTGTACACTTTAGAAATTAGGAGTATAATGATTTAATAAATACTCAAAATAATTTTTTTTTCCTGTTCAGTTTAATTTCCTTGAAAAATATGAGAATAATTTCAAATTTGTCATAGATTATATCGTGCGCAGTTAGTGGTAACAGAAATATTACTTGTAAAAAATGCCGAGAAATAATGGTATACATGGGTTATATCATGTTAAAAGAATATAGTTTGATTTGGATAACATAGTGAGGAGCAAAGCAGAAGCTCTCTGAAATAGGATTGAATTGAAAATATGGATCTAACACAAATCTGTTAAACCTCAAAATTAATTTGAAGGACCAATCAGGTTCCCCATTACAATCTCCCATGGCTATCCTTTTTTCAAATTTTGGTTGTGCATGAGATATGCATTGGTTTACGTGAAGTATTGGTTTTCCAATGAGACGGGTTTCAAAAATAAGACAAATATATTCTTAGTAGAGCTATATGCTTTCTTCAGTTCAATTTGATTTCTTCAAATGAATTTATGCAGATACTTTGTTGAATAAAGTAATGTTCTTTTGTGATGTAGAAAACTTATATTCTGTTTGGCAAACTTTATAAATCAATTTATAAATGGTCAAACTTCATTTTCAAACATTTCAATGGACCCAAAAGTTACTATCCACTTAGAGAAGTCCCATAGTTAGCTGGGGCAACTGAAGTTGCCAGATCAAATCCAAGCTTTCAAGAAAAGAAAGGGATTTAAAAATCATTTATAAATTCTTTCCAGACGGAGCATTAGTCCATAGAGTTTGACGTTCTATGGCTTTGTATTAGGGATAGTTAGAAAAATGCCAAGATCATTATCAACAAATATTATGGAGAGTTTCATCACTGTCTTTTACACTGATCGTGTGTGTGAATACTCAAGATTAATATTCGACAATGATACCATGTAATATATTGATGATTATGTTTTGGATTGTTGTTGGTTCATAGTTGTAACTTGAAGTTTATTGTAGAATTCATGGCAGATCCTAAAAATCCTGATGTCCTTATTGCATTCCTCTATATATTTAGTTGATTATTCTTTAATGTTTATGACATATCATTCTGTTAAAGAATTGGTCATGTTCGTAGGTGTAAAAAATATCCATCAATGGAACTCAGGGGTCTTTTCCAGTATCTTGTAAATCAGTTGAAGAAAGGATTTGGGATTGAGCTTCTTCTCCTGCAGGTTGTTTGACCCTAAGTTTATTATTTGTTACGTCTACTTTTTATCATAATTTCTTATTGATTTTGAATTTTGCAAATGCCATGTAGGAACTCATACAGCAGATGGCAAATGTTCAATATACAGAGAACATGACTGAGGACCAATTGGATGCCATGGCTGGAAGTGACACTCTCCGTTATCAAGCTACTTCATTTGGAGTCACCAGGAACAACAAGGTGCCTTAGTTGTTAGTAACTAGAATTTAGGATTTCTTTTATTTCATAACGTATTCTATCTCTAGAAAATATTAACATTAGTTGATTAAGTATTCACATTTGTTATCACTTTTTATTTTTTATTTTTTGTTGCAATGAACATTTATGTTCATGTAACTAGATATACAACTATCTACTCATCAATGACCTTGTGGCTTTTCTGTCATGCTCTATTTTGAAAGCAAAATTTTAATTACTAAACTTTTCCCCCCATTTAAATGAGCTGAACTGATATTGTTGCTGACATGGAGCCAAAGTCTAGTTCGCACCCATTTTTGACAATTGTATATGTGTCAGTCCTAGACGAAATATGAATCCGGCTTGCTCGTGAAATGGCATGTTGAAGACTTATTTTTCAACTGGAAATTATCAACTGTAAATCTGTGGGAATCTTTAAAGTTTGAAATTCAACTTTTCTCCTTCCTGCAGGCTTTGATCAAATCCACTAACAGACTTAAAGATTCTTTGCTCCCAAAAGAAGAACCCAAATTGGCAATTCCTCTTTTGCTACTCATTGCCCAGCATCGTTCTCTGTAAGTTATTCCGATTTAATTGAAAAGTCAATATAATACTTAAATTATGATTTGTGTATACGAGGATATGGTATTATCATAATTCAGACTTCATCCATCGTGTCCTGTTCTTTCTTTTCCCATTCTAGAAGTTATTTTTCCTTGTGGTGTGTGTGATAGAGGGAGGGAAAGGGAGCGGGTGCGGGTGGGGGTGGAGGTGGGGTAGGTGAAGTTTTCATTTTATTTCAAAATTTTCATATGTTGCAGTCCAAGGTCATGCTGCAAGGGCTTCAGTTTTGAATAACAATTATGATATCAGAGAAGTGAATTTAATGTTTTAAATATTTTAATCTACAGAGTTGTCATAAAGGCCGATGCGCCTCATATTAAAATGGTCAGTGAACAGTTCGATAGATGCCACGGAACCCTTCTTCAGTATGTGGAATTTCTTTGTAGTGCAGTCACTCCAGTATCAAATTATGCTTTGCTGATTCCCACTCTTGATGAACTTGTACATCAATATCATCTTGATCCCGAGGTATCTCAATCTCTCTTATTGGCTATTTGAAGCTTACTTTCCATCAGTTATTTATTTGTCTAATAAGTACTGTGGAATGAATGAATTTCATTGATACTTTTATTCAAAAGAGTTAACAGAATATATAATGTACAATTTTAACTAATTTAGGTAACTAAACTAGGAAATATTCAACTAAACAAGCCCATAATCAGGGAATTAATTTCACGATATTCTTCTATCATGATATCATAACTGTCGACAATTACTTCTAGCATATGATGTGTTAAAGGGTAGCAACTGTCATAAACTATATGGCTTCAGTACTTACTAGAAAATGTTCTGGATGTTCTCTTGTTCAGGTTGCCTTTTTAATTTATAGGCCAGTAATGAGACTCTTCAGGTGTCAAAAAGACTCCTGTGCTTTCTGGCCTTTAGATGGTAATGAAGAACTGCATCCTGCAACTTCTGAAAAGGATTCTGAAACTGCAGATGCATCTACATTGATTCTGGACCTTGGATCTTCTCGCAACCCTATATCGTAATATTTCGTTTTTCCCTCCATCTATGAAATTTTTGTCGCTGGTTTGGTTGTGAATACAATATTCTTGTTGATTTATGAACAGTATCAATCTTTTGATAGGAAGTCAAGTGTTTGTCTTCTTTTTTTTTTGAACATTTTTTGTCTGTTGCAACTTCTCGCTGGCTGCTTTCTTTAATGCTTAACCATTTACATATAATGCAGTTGGCTCGATCTGCTTGACACTATCAAAACAATGTTGCCTTCAAAAGCCTGGAATAGCCTGTCTCCTGATCTGTATGCTACCTTCTGGGGTCTTTCTTTATATGATCTTTATGTACCAAGAACTCGTTATGAGTCAGAAATTGCAAAGCAGCATTCTGCTCTTAAAGCTCTGGAAGAACTTGCTGATAATTCCAGTTCTGCAATCGC
Source organism: Fraxinus quadrangulata (assembly GCA_903798255.1). NCBI lineage: Eukaryota > Viridiplantae > Streptophyta > Magnoliopsida > Lamiales > Oleaceae > Fraxinus > Fraxinus quadrangulata. The sequence continues at coordinate 41,376 of CAIGRB010145660.1, forward strand.
TAAAAGAAAGAAAGATAAAGAAAGAATTCAAGAGTCTCTTGACCGATTGACTATGGAACTCCAGAAGCATGAAGAACACGTTGAATCTGTGCGACGACGGCTTGCTCTTGAGAAGGATATATGGTTGAGTTCGTGCCCAGATACTTTGAAAATAAACATGGAGTTTCTTCAGCGCTGTGTATTTCCACGCTGTACATTCAGTATGCCGGATGCTGTATATTGTGCCATTTTTGTCAATACGCTCCATTCCTTGGGGACACCATTTTTCAATACAGTGAACCACATAGATGTTTTGATATGTAAAACCTTACAACCTATGATCTGCTGCTGCACTGAGTATGAAGTGGGTCGACTAGGGAGGTTTCTATATGAGACACTAAAAACTGCTTATCATTGGAAGGTAGAAAATCCTGAATGTGGTGCTTGCTATTAGTCTCTAACCATTTAGAACTGTGCTCCATCCATGCTGTTCTGTAAATTAAAGCGACGAATTTCACGTATTCTAAATGTTATCTGCTTTTGTGTTTACTACTGAAAAGTGCTTCATTTTGTAGAGTGATGAATCTGTATACGAACGTGAGTGTGGAAACATGCCGGGATTTGCTGTCTACTATAGATATCCGAACAGCCAGCGTGTTACATATGGTCAATTTATCAAGGTCAGTTAATGGAATTTTAATTGCTCAGTATTTTTGTTCATGACAACATAATATAATTCTTTCAATCATGTGCATTTATTCAGAATATATTTGACAATAACTTGAGAATGAACATCTGTTTGGTATCTACAACTACCATTGCTAGTATTGTGGAAAGAAAGAGAAACATACCATAATTGATCATGTTAGGCATTGGGAAAAATGTTTTGATAAACCTAAACATGGCTCACTCCTTGAAAAGAAAAAGAAAAATATAAGAAAACAAACTTGATATTCCTCAATCCTGCAAAATGGTAGTCTTGTGAGTTAAATTTTGTAAGGAAAATGTTCATTATTAGTTATTTCGGATGACAATTGAAGTATGAAGATGCATTTGTGATGGGGGATGAAGATAAGAATAAAGATAGAATTCAGACAGGATTTTCTCAATCTTGTTTTTGTTCCATATTGTTCTATGTCAATTTGATTCGAGGTTCTTCAAATTTTACGGTTAAGAAATACTTGAACGTACGCCTTTTACCAATGTGTTTGAAATGCAGTTATACTGAGCCTTGGTATACCCAGTTGCATTTCAGTCCTTGAAAGGTACCATGCACGTTGAAGGGTAAGAGGAGAGAGGGTGCTAACATACCTCGTATAGGAAACTTGAATCAACATTTTGCAATGAAGTTTTATGTTTGAGCACCCAAAATGGGAAGAGGACAAATCTTTCACTTCCAAAAAAAAAAATAAAAATGGGGAGAAACCAAATGAAGAAATAATTATGTACATATAAGCCTGTCATTATTTAGAGCTTATGTAATAATCTACGTTTCTGAACTTTGTAAAGCATAATATTTAACACCATTAAAGACTGACCTTTTTGTGATATTAAAGTGTTCTACAAGAAGGCGAACAATTTTAAGAGACAAACCTGTACATCACATTGCATAGTGAGCTGCAAAACCACGTAAAAATGTTAATTTCAAAAAAATCTTTTATTGAGCTGCACAAAGTGGCCATTATTAATGGGATTTTATCATCTAAAGGATCTTCTGTCATATTAGCTCAAATTTTTATCACCCACTGGTGAAGGAGCTGTTAAACTTGAGAAAAACTTAGTTAATGGAAGCAAAGTCAAAACTTGTTTCTATTTGTAAAACAATTTATGCATGTCATACTTGCTACTTTGCAAGCACATTGGTGGATAATGGATGTATATCTATGTTCAAGCTATAAAAGTATGCATGCTTGAAGTATTATCAAACCCCACCTCAACATTTTTTTTTTTATCTAGTATGTCTGACCTTATTGCATATATCAATGATAAAATCTTGATAACCGTGGAAAATGAAGATACATAGATTATTTTATTTTTTTGTTACAAATATTCATGAAGAGTTTAAGAGCTCAAAAATTAGATGATCCTCTGGATTGTTTTTCTCATTAGTGAATTCCTCTTCTGATTAATCATTTAAGATACATTTGTTGGCAATGGTAATGAAGGGTTCAAGGTCACCAATACACAGGTTGCACTATCAAATTTTCTGTGACGATTTATAGACTGTCTCGATGATTTATTTTCCCCCTTTCCAAGAGAACAAGATGAAATTATAATGCAAGTCTAAACTTTATCTGTACTTTTACGTTTGTTAACCTAAATTAGATGTTTGCCTGAAGGTACATTGGAAATGGAGTCAGAGGATCACTAGGCTGCTGATTCAGTGTTTGGAATCAACTGAGTACATGGAGATTCGAAATGCTCTTATAATGTTGACTAAAATCTCAGGTGTATTTCCTGTTACTCGGAAGAGTGGTATCAACCTTGAAAAGCGGGTAAATTATAAAAATGGGAAAGGTTTTTTCTACTGGACATTCTCCAAGTGTTATTTTTTGAGTTAGGGAATTGCTCATTGCCTTCGGTTTTTCCTTTGCATAGGTAGCTAAAATCAAAAGTGATGAAAGGGAGGATCTAAAGGTTTTAGCCACTGGTGTTGCTGCAGCTTTGGCAGCTAGAAAGGTAACATCCCATTCTATCCTTTCATAAACATCAATGGCCAAAAAGCAATTATATTTGGAAAAAAGTGCTTTCATGGATGTAACGAACACATCCCCTTGTTGGTAATTCTCGATGATATCTTCTATGTACTATAGTCCTGTGTTGCACGCCGTGAATACCCGGCATTATTCTATGCTTTGATTGGCTGATCTAATGATATGATTCACTTTACTTTTTATGAATGACATTAGTTCATTTGTGGATGTCATGAGAACAATTTCCTTAATGGTTCTGGATTGTTTTCTGTCTATATGCATTGATTATATTCTTATAGAAATAGAGTCGTGTACTTGAATAGGTCAATCTAAGGATTGTCTGTTTTGTGGTGTTGTATTGGCAGCCTTCATGGGTTACAGATGAGGAATTTGGCATGGGTTATCTTGAGATAAAGCCTGCACCTGCACCAGCTTCCAAGTCTTTATCTATGAGTGCTGTTGCTGTGCAAAATGTGGCTGGGACAAATGTTTCTCCAGCTGAGCCTGTGGGGAGTAGAACTGTTGCTGCAGGAACCTTACATTCAGATTCTGGGAGTTCAGGCAAAGACTTTAGAATGAGGTCTGATGGAAGGATACAAAAAACAGAGAGCAACTCGCTAAAATCTGATCCTTCACATTCGAAATTAAAAGGTGGCTCAGTTAATGGAATAGATGTTCAATCTTCTGTGCCGTCTACCTTACAATCTGGAATATCCCGCTCAGTTGAAAATCTAAAACAGCTAGATGAATCTGCAAATAAACAACTGGAAGAAAACTCAAAAGTTGCTCCTAAGACATCAATGGAATCTGAGGTATGTTGCTAAGAACTTATTCTTGCATTCAACAGTGAATGAGGACTGCAAGTTTACAACCGAATTTAAAATAAGATTTCTCACCATTTGCTGTTTGGACATTGTTTCCATGCTTGATTGCATATCTCTTGCTCTTGATCATATACGAAGAGATTAAAATTAGCGTACGCCAAAAATTCTGCCAGTCAAGTAACTGTTCCTTTCGCCCCTTGACATTGTATTCTTTCTTGACGCAATGAAATGAACACTGCCTCAATTCCAAGTTTGCCTTCCATTTAGTTGGAACTTATATATATATATATATGGATGGAAACCTTCACTGTTATATACTTATATCTGCTGGGAATTATGGTGTATTCTGTGTTTTATATTGTTTGTGTGCAAATATTGGAGAATAAATTATTAAATTCTCATTCGTGATTTTAAGAACTTTACACAGTTATACAGAGAAGTATGCATAATCTACGCAATAAGGAAATTAGTAAATAGCTAATCTAGAAAAGCTAGGAGAATATGAACAAAGGCAAAGCATCCAAGTATTTTTAGTCACTGATGTGAATTAAATATGATGAATTTTTTCGGAAGTACGTCAGAAGGTATTTTAAGACCTTTGTTAGCTTCCGATTATCAAATAATATGTTAAAATTACTTCTATTGACCTAAATAAGCCCCTGTTCATAAGAATGATGCGGGGGATGGGCAAACCAAAATTAACTCGGTCTATGGTAGTTGCCAAGGAGCTAAGTTTTTAAAGCCTTCTTGTAGATCAAACAATGCATAGAACGGAATGGGGGAAGGAGGATGTGTAATCGTCCCCAAATTTTTTGGGAATGAGGCTCAAGTTTGTTCTCTATCACGCATTTTCTATAAAGTAAATTATACCGCAAGTGTACGGTGTCAAGTTTTGTAATATAGTATTGGAGTAAAGAGGGTCGAACCCACAGGGATTGATATTTGATTTTATACTAATTACTATAATTATTTTAGCTTTTAATTTATCTAGAGAAATAAATTTTGAAATCAATATCGTTAACTAATCTAACGATGATTTTAGTAACGAATTCAAAGAATGTAATATAAATGAATGACTCAATATAAGAAAGACATAAGAAATGATTTCACCTCACTTTCAATTATGATTCAATTATGTCTTAACTATTTTAGTCAATTTTCTCATGTTTTAAAAGCAAGAATCCTAATGTATTTCTCTTCCCTCTCTCGAGCGTCGGCTAGAAATTAATCTTAGAATTCAATTCCAATATCTCTATTACGAATTAAAATAAAAGATTTTATCAAGTTTATGATTCTTTTATGGAGTAAGCGTCATAGATCCTATATTCTCTCGAAACCCATAAAATCTACGTTGTGTCAATCATATGATCCCGCCTAAATTCCCCTCTCGAGTGTCGAAATTGACTAACATTTATTCATTCTACTAGTGGCAAATTAATTAAAGCATTAATTTCTTGACACAATCAAACATATATGTAAAATCAAACAGAAATAATTACGACAAAATCAAATCATAATATCAAGTTTGGCTAGATCAAACCCTAGATAAATTGTTTAGTTCATGATTGAATTCATAAAATCTATACAATTTATATGAGAGAACATAAAGAAGAAGGGAAAGATAAACTTTTTTGAAGCTTCAGTTGGAATTCCCCTTGATGTTCTTCATGCCTCCTCACTTGATTTCTCGAGTATTTTTATGTTTTACCCCTTCCAATCCCTGAAAATAGGTCTTTGATAATGTATTTATGGTATTTTTGGAGTTTTTGACGAATTATAGTTGAATTGGGCCAAGAAAAGAATCCAAAAATATTAAAAACCCGTTTTCTCGCCTAGCAGCTCCTCGGCGCCCATTTCGGGTGAGAATTCAGCAGTGCGAGTCTTTCGATATTTCTATCGTAACTTTTTCTCCCGATATCTGATTGAGGCGATTCAAGATGTGTTGGAAAGATAACTCAAAGGGCTACAACTTTGCTTCAGATATCATTTTCCAATTCGAACATTTGCTATGTCAAAAATGAGTCTCAATATGAGACTAAAAATCAGGAACATAACTTTTTTCTGTTGGAAATTGATGTGTGATCATACTTTGATTATATTTGATCTCTTTGACTTCTTTCTTCATCCAATTGACTCATAGCACTCTCGAATCTTCATTGTGAGGTCCAAGACAACTTTTGAGTATTTGTACTTTAGTCTTCGAACTTTGGATCTCTTACAATTTAGCCTGTTTCTCCAATTTGACAACTTTTGCTTATTTCCTTCAATTTCATCAACTTATATCACAACATCAAAACACAGATTAAAACGTCCTAAAACTCTCACGAGCATAACAAAATAACGAATTAAGTGGCATAAATATCATGAGTGCAGAACACTCATCATTCTTCTATTAATGAATATGATGGCCTTAGCAGCTTGTAATAGATGTCAGTTCTTCTTTCAGCAATATTGTTTTCCTTGGGGGTGTTAATGTATGATCTGTGACCTGAGGAAAGATTTACGACGAAAAATGCAAATATTTACTGTGCAATTCTTCTTCCCTGCGAATTAATCATACGAGTCAACATACAATTCTTCGCAAAAAGAACAGCTGAAACAGCAATAGTTGACAGGATTTTTTGGCTGTCTGGAAAAGAGGTTTTTGCCTTTAGTCGTTTAGAGCTTTGAGATGAACAGGGTAGTTTGCGGAAACTAAAAGTTGGAATTTGTTGGTTTTTATTTTCTTAATTTTAATTTAAACAGTTAAAGGGCAAAACATCCCAGCCATTGACCACTATATCCCTCTAACCCTGCTATTGAACACAAACTGTGGATTTGATTTCCAGCTAACAGCGGTGCCAAATGAAGTGAAGCTGTGAATAATTTATGGAAGATTGTTTTGCATCATTGCGTTTGTTATGGAAAGTGGATGATTTATGCAAACAGATTAAAATAACAAAGCAATCGTTTAAATAAACGAGAATAGAGAGTCGCAAAAATGCTATAATCTTGTGGCTTCCATTGTTTAAAAAACCCCTATTGAGGCCTGCTTTAATTTTATTAATTGCTACTGCTCCACCAGTGTCTGAGACTACAAGTCTGTTTGGTAAATTGAATTTGCTCGTTCAAAATTCTAATATATTGATAAGCATCTGTATTATAGAGGGTATTTAGCTAGAACTGAAGAACAGTAAAAATAGAATTCTAGGCTTTCGAGAGTCCTATTCTCTCTTACAAGTCACTTAATTTTTTTCCTGAAGAATCTACAAATTCCTCTACCCCTTCATTTATTTGGTGCCTAATCTATTCCCAAAACTTCTGTTCTCTTTCCTTGCTGCTTCTTTCCTGATTCCCCCCTTTCCTTTCTTGCTGCTACTTTTTTCTTTCCTTGCTGATTTCCTCCTCCCTCCTTGCTACATGCTATCCTCACTAACATGTCTTGCGGATGAGGGTCTATCTTCTATATCCATTGCTTCTCTGTTAAACTTGATGTAGAATCCATCTCTAGATGGATTTCCTAGTGTCTTTGCTTAAAAACTAATAACAGATTGTGATCATGACAATAAGCGTAAGCACCCCGCCCCCAAAAAAATAAAAAATAAAACAACTCTCCCACTGAGGATGTCGGCATGAGGTTTCTGTTATATGTCGCTATCAGAATTATTATTGATTAGTTTATACATTTGGTGCTCCTGATGTGTTGGTTACTCCATTTATTGTTATTATTCCTGGTATGTAGGTTACTCCAATTATTTTATTATTTTTATATTATATACCGGATGCATCTTGATACTTCAGAATCTTAAATGTCCTTTTCAAGTGTTATTTTTGTTTGTTGTCTTTGTACAAATTAGCTTCTTGATGCAGGTGAGATCTGCAGTGAAAAGGTCAACTGCAGTTGGATCTCTTGCAAAGCAACCAAAGCAGGATCTTGCCAAAGATGATGGTAAATCTGGAAAAGCTGTTGGCAAAACTTCAGTCTCATCTTCTGGTGATAAAGATATATCTGTTCATCCATTTGAGAGCAGGCAAATTGGGATTGCTTACATTTCTTCTGCAATTGCAGGCAATCCTAGCGTGGTTTCAGCTTCAGCAAAAGGAACAACCTTATCTACTAGACCATCTGATCATAAAATTGAAACAAAAGCAGAGATTGCAAACTCAAAGTCTTCTGATTCAAGGGTTTCTACTGGGAAGGATGACGGAATTGACACTTCGGATGTGCATAAACAGTCGTCTTCCCGACCTATTCATTCTCCCAGGCAGGACAATCTTGTTGCTAAGTCTGGCGATAAACCACAAAAGAGAACTAGTCCTGTTGATGAACTTGATAGGTTAAATAAGCGCCGAAAAGGAGAAATTGATTTAAGAGACATGGATGGGGGTGAGGTTCGTTTTTCTGAAAAGGAGAGGTTAATTGATGCACGGGGTACTGATAAACTTCATCCAGCAGATTTTGACAAACAAGGATCTGATGAACTGAACATCAGTAAGGTCACAGATAAGCTTGCAGATAGATCTAAAGATAAGACCAGCGAAAGATATGACAGAGACTACAGGGACCGGTTGGAGCGTCCTGAAAAGTCACGTGGGGATGATATTTTGTCTGAAAAATTGAGAGACAGGTCGTTGGAAAGATATGGAAGAGAACGTTCTGTTGAAAGAGTAAGGTGCTGATAGGAACTTTGATAGGCTAGGCAAGGATGATAGAAATAAAGATGACAGAAGTAAAGTCCGGCATAATGAGGCCCCTGTGGAAAAATCAAATGTAGTTGATAGATTTCATGGGCAAGGCTTGCCTCCACCTCCACCTTTGCTCCCTCACGTCATCCCCCAGTCAGTTACTGCCAATAGGAGGGATGATGATGCTGATAGACGGTTTGGAACTGCCAGGCATTCACAGAGACTTTCTCCAAGACATGATGAGAGAGAGCGGAGACGATCTGAAGAGAATATTTTATTACAGGATGATGCAAAACGTAGAAGGGAGGATGATTTTCGAGATAGGAAGAGAGATGAGCGGGACTCGTTATCAGTTAAGGTATCTCTCAGTGTTCTCTTCTGACTTTCATCAATTTTAAGTATGTGTGATTTATATGTCTAGAATTTTGTAAATCTCTTTTAATTTAATTATTTTTGTTTTCGATTGTACATAAAATCCTTGCTTGAATATGTACTGTGCAAGTACATATTTGGGAGAACTACAAGGTTAATAATCCATTCTGCACCTTCATACTTTCATCCACGATCCACTGATTATCTGCTTCATACTTCCACCCATAAATGCACATTGCGCAGCCGTTAATTTATGCAAACCATTGGGAGATCAGAGATGGGTGCAAATTTGAAAGATCCATCAAATTAGGTGGCAGTGTCGCAACCATTCTCATCCATCAAAGGAAATATATTATGATTTGTTTTTGGCGGTTGCTGATTGCCTTTGTTGCATGAATACTTCAACTAGGGCAGCGTGTTCGTGTTAGACACGTGTCGGATATTGATACTCCTCTGACACTCTAACCACGATCATTTTTCAAATTTTTATTAGAAATATTAAATATTTTTGACTCAAAGTTATTAATAAATAACAAATATACTTACATTTAAAATATTTCAACAAGAAAAATTAATAACAAATATGAAACTAAATTTATACTATATAAATGGAGAGTTTTAAAGAATTTAATCGTGTAAGCGATGTGTCGTGTTAGTACATTTTTTAAAAAATTGCGTGTCAGCATATCCAACATGTATCGTGTCGGACCGTGTCGGTGTATCATACCTTATTGTTAAACAATTTTATGATCTGGGTCATGGTTGTATGAATGTGTAATTTTACTTGTATACTGCCCAACAGTTAAGTCTTCTCTTTCTTCTAGATGGAGGTCCAACGTATTTGCTTCTGATGCTGCTTGTATTTTATGACTTGCACGGGTAGGTGGAGGAAAAAGAGAAGGAGAGAGAGCGGGAGAAAACAAACATTCTCAAGGAGGAAATGGATTCCAATGCTTCTAAGAGGCGGAGACTGAAAAGGGAGCATCCACAATCAGAACCTGGTGAGTATTTACCAGCAGCACCACAACCTTCTCCCCTTTCAATTAATTTGTCAGAGTCATATGATGGAAGAGAGAGGGGAGATCGTAAGGGGGTTATAGTCCAACGTCCAGGTTATATGGAGGAGCCAGCTCTCAGGATTCATGCCAAAGAAGCAGCCACTAAGACAACCCGTCGTGATACTGATCCGTATCCTTAACATTAAATATGTCGCTAATATCTGATTGTTACTATTTCATCTTGGACACCTTGGCCTTTTTGCATCTCAATTTTTCTCTTCTTGCATATCTCCATATTTTGCTGTTGTCATGTTAACATGCCATGGTGATTATTCATCTGGCAAAACATCTCAGAATAATGATATTCATCATTAGTAAAGATCATCATCGATCTAGGTGGCAGGGGATCCCCTAATTCATTGTAAAATGGAGTCGTGATGCTTTTTAATGCACTGGACGATGAATTAAGGAATCCACTGGGGTGATCATCTCAACGAATGATGAATAGCATATTCTTTTCCAAATTTGGTAGTAGTTTTGGTTGTTAATTATTTAGTCGCTCAGGTTTCAAATGATTTAGTTGCTTTATCTTGCACGTGTCATATTCATTGCTTGCTTATAATAATCAATATTGGTAATAATTTTGTTAAAATTATGAGTTTCTTAACAAAAGTTTTAGAATGTACGACAGAGAGTGGGATGATGAGAAAAGGCAGAGAACTGAACCAAAGAGGAGGCACCGCAAATAAAAGAGACGCCGGCAGAAAATTTATCTTAGTATGAAGCAAGCCTACATTGCGGAGTTTTCATCGACATTCAAAAACTTGATGGGTCAAGGGATTCTGCCATTCGCTCTTGTTCAACGTTTTTTTGGGTGACATTAGGGATCAATTGGGTATAATTTTTCTCTAAATTCCAGGCTTGACTTTGATTTGCTCCGTTATATTTGAGGTATATTGATAGTACCTAAGAAGTAAAAAATTTTAGTAGCTACCAACAGTAATTCATGCTGGAATGTTTGTTAAATACGACAAGCTGTAAATTGAGTGCTAATTTTGTGCTACTTTGATCCCTGAAAGCTTTTGTAACAGTAAGATAAACATCCTTTTCAACATTCTTGTAACATGTATTCTTTCATTATTTGATTTTCAGCAATTTTGCGCGCTATTAAAGGAAAATCCATAGGAAAAGAATTTTTTTTTTTTTTTTTTTTGAGTTTAATGAGCTTTTATATGTATCACAAAATAAAGAAAAAAGGGTTGATGTAAACTTAATCTAGTCGAGTTGGGGATCAAGTTGGTTTGCGTATGGTCTTTTGCTTCTATAATAATGCTGTTTGTACATTTTTTTCCCTTACATTCATGTTGATATTCTCTCTGTTTTCAAAAAATTGTGGGCGGGGAAAATATTTTTTTTAAAAAAACTGTCCAATGGTGTTTTCCACGTGACACAATGTAAATAATAATATAAAAGATGTACATGTAGCATGATTGTTGCTTCTATTGAAACTAAAATTACAAAATTGAGCAAGGTATATATAGTAATAGTAGACAATGTTTTGTGATCTTGCAAGGTGATTATGATCTTACACGATCTATATATGAAAGTCCTTTGTGAAGTATTTTGACCATCATGGAAGAAACAGGGGAACGTGTTTGGGTCACCGGATTTAGTTTTCTTATGAAGCCTATGTTTGGTGCATATTAAATCTACTAAAAATTTTAATTCAAAGTTAATAATTAATTTTAATCGAACTGACAATTTCTTAACCATTCATTTAATCAATTTTTTCTTTTTTTCCTTTTTCTTTTCTTTTCAAAGTTAACTAAAAGTCTAATTTTAATCTACACTAAACAGGGTAGGAATTAGCACTAGACTTTCGATGTTTACCTCATTAGACATTGTCTTTGAAAACTAACAGAGTTGGTTCTGTGGCATGATTTTAGCTGTTAAGTTGAGATGGTCAGAAAAGTTGCTACTACCAAATTGAATCAGTTTTTCATAATTTACAAAAAATGAATTAAAATTAAAATTTGGAATATAAAATCCTAAAACCAGAGTTCTGTACATAACTGTTCGTCACAAAAAAATTTAAGACATTGAACATGATGACTGGTGGGGTGATTCCGTCTATTTGACCTCTAAACTTTTAGAGGTCAAATAGACAGAATCTGACCAGGACTACTTTAACACAAAAACCTTGGGTTGAGGCAGTGCCAAGAAAAAGAGAATCAGGACATTTGTAGTGCAAGGCTTATAGGTTGAGGACAATATATGCAAATTTCCTGGCACATTTTGAAGACAAGGAAGCTAAGTATCCTGTAAAAAAGTACTAAAAATTCATACGATCCTACTTTTTATTTGGTATGCAATGATAAACTGGTACACGTAATCACCATCATAGTCTCAAAAATATGCCAGAATGCGTGGACCTTGCTAATGTGCAGAGTTTTTAAAAAACTAAAGATACAGCGGATGGATGTGGCGGAAAATGAAAAAAAAAAGAAAAAAGCTCGAAAATAGGAGATGGACGAGTGAGAACTTCTCAATGTATGCTCATAACAGGTCTTAAGGTAGGCCGACCAAAAAGAATTCCCTTGATCCTAAGATGGGAAATGCACCATGGGAATTAAGAGTACTGCACCAGAACCAAAAAAACAGGGTCAGTAACATAAAACGCAGTCAAATGCCACACAGCAAGAAAACGAAGATAGAAGCGAACAAAAATATCAATAGCAAATCTGCTTTGGTTACGTAGGAGGAAAAGCCCCATATAACGTATCTTAGCTTGCGAAACAGAGAAAGCAATCTGAACAGAAGCAATAAGAGTTAATAATGATCACAGCCTGAGTTTGCAATGAACACATTCCCCCACCAGCCCATATCTCCAGCCCTACCTCCTATCTCTCAAGACAACACAACATGCATAATTTAAATAGTAATAAACTTTCTTACAGATCTGAGTTAATTTGTAGAGTGAAACAAAAACAAAAACATTAATCTGTTTTGCTGCTAAATACGCAAGTGGAGACAACCTTAATCAGAGAAAACCTTAATTAGAGAACGACAAACAACGGCAGTTCTTAAAAGTATAAAGGCTGGAAGGGGAAGAAGTGACTGTTTCAAAAGCCTATCCAAATAAGAACAGTTCAATTGGTCCAGTTACGAGGCAGTTGCCAATCATTGTGGGTTTATTTGATTACTAAACAGACCTCACGAAAATGAGGGCTCAAGGAAAAAATATACCAAGGAACCATGTTTTTAAGGGCAACAAAGCCTGAAAAATGTCAACCTAATTTAGTTTGACATGCATGCAATGAATATAGCTGGGACTTAATAATGGTTTTAATATTTTGTTGATTCTTCACATGGACAGCTCGGCTATTTTTTTAGCAGTAGTAACGGGTGTAAAGTTGAACCTGCCAGAGAAAAGTGAGTGACCAGATTCTTGCACTTCTATGGGCTATTGCTAGTTTGGTTAGTTGGTCTAACTTACTCAGGTAATTATTCACCCTAAAAAAAGTCTGCAACTCTCTGCTTACATCATACTAGACTACTTCAGACAGGAATGAAATATGATCTGACCATGCTTTTTCCTTATGCATCAGCACAATTTATAACAAGTATTTAGCTTTAGCTAGGACGGTAACCCAATTTTATGAATTATTTATCTTATGTTTTTTTTTTTTTTTAATAAATATATTTTTGAATTGGTCAAGGGTAATAGTGAATTAGTGATAGATTGTTATATGTAGATAGTGGATAAATTATTTCAGCAACATTGAGTTGTATATGGGAGGATAATTTATTGGTTCCTTGGAACACCAATACTATCTTGGACATCTACTTTACTCGAATTAACCTACTCTTTCTTATTTTCTATTTTTATTATTTCATTTTCAGTAGACAATTTGTATAGTTGCATTTGGTATCAGAGTTGGGCATGAACCAATCACTTGAGCAACGAGTGGAATGATGGGAGAATGGGGAGTAATATCTAATTGACGAGATGAATGAAATTTTTAAGATGCAACATCATTGCAATCTTCCTCAAGCGACAATATATCAAACATGCAAATAAATTCTCATTGGTCTTGATGCAATGCACATGCACAACAAAGCAACAATATAGCAGCTTCGAAGCACACCCAAACTGTGTCCATCCTATTTCTCACACAACACTCAATAAATTCAAGGCCATGCTTGATTTTGTGCTGGAGTGAATATTTGAGTTCATGCCAGTACTGGATTTTGATTTAGTTCCTTCAATTAAGAGATAAGGAGCAAACTACATCTAGACAAACTAAGCTGAAAAAGGTTCTTTATATTCATTTATTGTCAATAATTATGCATTGTATTCTTGTCAACTACTATCGTATCTATGTGATTCATTAGAGCCTATGAATGAAATCAACACTACGCAACACTGGCACAATTATTTGAGTCAAATCAATTCCTTCAATAACTCTTATCAAATTTTATTCATCATATCAGTTCCTTCGATATTCTTATCAAATTTTATCCATAAATCATAAGTTAATAATTAACCTCGAAAGGGCTTTTCTTCCTTGTGAATAATTAAAAATCAATATAAACTAGAATTTCCATAATTTCCTATATAATTCTTCCGTTATTAGTTACTGTAGAAAGAAACAAACTTACATGTATTCATTCAAGTTTCATAGCAGAAAATCTTTTCTGCTGATTGTTTCACCAGCTGGATTACATCAATATTTAAACCAGACCATCATCTAAGTGATCACCTTCATTAGCATCAAGGTGTATTTCATACACAACTTGAGGATTAAAAAATGCCAACTACAATTAACAAACCTTATGCACAAAGCTACAAACTAAACCTTTGAAAGGGGAAAAACAAGGACCAAAGGCTTCCATCAAAAAGTCAGAAGAGAAAGTATAACAACAATATAAAAAAACAACAATTATCACCTATCTCTAAACATCGTGGCAACAAGATGGATAATGTTCGTGTAGAAAGAAACGTGCATATTTATGCATGAGTGTAATGTAAGAGGTTGATATGTCACTAATTACATACAAGTAGTTAGTTTTTGAGAACACAAGCAGTATCCCTTAGCATAAAAGGAGAAAAAATGTACAAGATGGATCTATCTTACCTAAAATCTCTAGTTTGAACCTTTATCTTCTCCCTCATTTGCAACAGCATCGGTCACCAGGGCAGTTGGTCTCTGATCTATGACCTCGTCTATAATGCCAAACTCCTTTGACTCTTCAGGCGTCATGAAATAATCACGATCCATATTCTTCTGAATTACTTCAATAGGTTGTCCTGTATGCTTAGCATATAGCGCATTCAATGAATCCCAAACCCGAACAATCTGCTTGGTGTGAATTTTCATGTCCTCAGCCTGCCCACTGTACCCACCAGAAGGCTGATGAATCATAACGGAAGCATTTGGGAGAGATCGCCTCTCACCCTTTGCACCAGCAGCCAAGAGAAGAGAAGCCATCGATGCAGCTTGGCCCAGGCACGTGGTGTTGATTGGAGATCGGATGTACTGCATAGTATCATAGATAGCAAGACCTGCATGAAAAATCATATTCGGGATTCAGTTTTTAAATATTGGCAATCAAGTATAATGTATGATATAAGTAACTAAATAAACCTCAATTTGGGGCAAAATTGAACTCAAGATTAAGGATGAAACTTGCGAGTGAGAAAAGAAACATTAAGTTGGCATGGCATTTGCATTTTCTGATGCCTCTTAGAGGTCCAAGAAAATTCAGAAAATTAATATCCAGACACAAGTAAGGAAAAAATGTATAATCAATGTTCAACTACATCTGGAAATCATTCCAATTTTAATCTTGATTTCGCCATAGGACTGAAAAATTCTCCTTGACAGGGCCAAATACTTCAGACCCTCAACATCAACAATCATAGTATTTGAGAAAATTATAATTGTAGTGACAGTTGTGTTTTGATATTTAAAAAAGTAAATATGAGTCAGAAATGAAAGGGTGAACCATCAATGACAGCACCATCGGGGACAGGCATTTACATTTTCTAATGCCTCTTAGAGGCTCCAGCAAATGGAGAAAATTAATAAACAGAAAAAAAGTAAGGAAAGTGTATAATTTACATAGTTCCTTGCTATATTTCTCGATGTTCAACTACAGCTGGAAAGTGCAAATCAGTCCATTTTTTAATCTTAATCACCTTTGAAACTATAAATAGATATTCACACGAATAGTAGTGTAACAATCTAATATGTAGGAGATTGTATCCCTCATAGCTTGTAAAAAGGCATTCCTTTGTGGTCTGTAAGCACTTTGTGCACCCTCTCCTTTTAAGAGTGATTCAACCAAAAGCTGTTGTTATCCACAGTGAAAGGCCTGCTTGTGGGTTTATAAGCAGTTTTAGCACCCTTTTAGTGAAATCTACTAAGAGTGATTGTGTTTCGGTTCTCGAAAAAAGAAATATGATTCTGAAATCAAAAGGAGGGTACCAGCAGTCACGGCGCCACCAGGGGAGTTGAGGTACATGTGGATGGGTTTAGATGGATTCTCGGACTCGAGGAAGAGAAGCTGGGCGACAACGACGTGGGCAGTGTCATCAGAGATAGGGCCATTGATGCAAATGATCCTTTCCTTGAGCAGGCGAGAGAATATGTCGTAGGCGCGCTCCCCCCGGGAAGAGTGCTCAATCACCATCGGTATAAGACTGTACCATCTCCCATTTTGTCTACAATTACTACTCCCAAATGGTATTGATTGTTTTATGTGGCCATTGATTCCGCTCCACAGATTGCGAGTAAGGATGCTCGTCCGCATCATCTTTGCTTCGCTTAGGGTTCTTGAGTCGCTAATTGTTGGGGTTACATTAGTGAGGACCGGGAAAATGACAGCATAGGTCCTCAATCGTTTAACCGTGCATCACTTTGATCCTCAATCTTCAAAACATTGAGAAAGAGTTCATTTTCAAGGATGCCTAGTCCCCTAAATTATAATAAGCACCTATTTTGTGGGAATAAAACCAGGTTTTTAGTAAATTTTGGCAGAAGCTGATAAAATGCGTGGTTGAAAAGTTATAAAAATCATAAAATATGTGATTGAAATAAATTGTTGATTTTAACTTAAATTAAAATCTAGATTTTAATCCGAATCAAACATGGGCTAAATGTCTCTAGACCCATAAGAAAAAGAAGGTAGCTTAATTAATGCTCCATAAGTAATTGGTTTCCATGTAATTACAATGTGATAAAACAGGAGTTATGCCTATGATTTTAGATTAAAATGTTAAAAGATGTGTCTTTTGATCTCAATAGATTTACTAGTGATAATTTGTCATGGTATGCATCCTCATTTGGAAGTTGACGGTATAGATATATGAAATTTAAAATTAAATTAAATTAAATTTCAATTGCTCAAATGGAAATTAAATTGAAATTCAGCTCCAGTTTGATAATCATTATTGAGAAAAATGACGTTTTGAATAGTGATTTTTTAGTGAACGTATAATTAAATAGTAAGAAAAAAATTTGAATTTACGTGTAAAATATTTTATTATATAAATATATGATTAAAAATGAGTATGAAAATAAAAAAAATTGTTTTAAAGGGGAACAAACAAGGCTCAGGTTCTGTTTGACATACATTCTTTCAAAACTCATTTTCAATCACACATTTTTTAATAAAATAATATTTTTCATCACATCAATAATTTTACCTTACTTTTTAACCACATATTTCTTATCATATCACTATTTAAAATATATTTTCCCTCAATAATATCCATCAAACACACATGTGCATTTCATTCAATCCCACTTAACGTTACATGGACTAACCAGTGATTTTAAATAGGATTACTCTTTAATTAAATAATGTCCAAAATAAATCTTAGCTTACTCTCTAATTAAATAATGTCCAAAATAAGTTATTAAATGTAATTATCTCAATAAAATAAATTCGGTTTTGGAATTGGAGGCAAATATGTAATAATA
>CAIGRB010145660.1:62212-75302 GCA_903798255.1 Fraxinus quadrangulata
TTTGTTATAATAACTTGTTCAGATTATATAATGTGCATATTTTCTTTTTTCCTTTTCCAAGTAGAAGTTGATTTCCCATTCTTGGGTTGGTTTATGCAGGAGGAGGAAGATAAATATGACAAAGTGGCAGGCTGTAGGGAAGAGGTTGGTGACCGCCTTTATATGAGTGACGTGAAAGTGGCTGAATATGGAGTTGAGAGACTTAAAACTTATGGAGAGCGTCCGAACACATTCCAGGATGTTGTTAGAGATCCTCGTGCAAATCACATGGCTGCTAAACTTAGGCTGAAAGAAGATGCGGAGGCAGCCGGGAATATTGATTCTTTACAAGTTGCTGATAGCTGTGTGGCCCTGGATGTGGAGACCGAAGATCTTAACCATGCAGAACTAGATGGTTATAATAATCCAAAATCTATTCTGAAGAAAAGAGGAAGTCACATAGAATCGAAGTCCAGGAAGCGTGTCTGCTTCCAGTTGAACCATAAATGCAGTACTCAGAATCTTGAGGAACAGCCTTCAGGAGCCAGTGATTTAGTGTCGGAGCCATCTTCAGGGGATGATGTTGCAGCATCACAAGAGGCATCTGATCTTTCACAATATTCATCTGCTGTTCCAGATTATCTGAGGAATCCTTCAAAATACACACGATATACTTTTGATTCATCTGAAGATATGGATGAGCAATCCAATGGAAAGGCATATATGGACTTTCTCCATCAGTTGAGGAAGGGAAACACTGAGAGCTCATCGCAGGATGACACTTGTGCTGACATCCCAAAATCAATAGTTTTCACTCCCAAAAAGAAGCCAGAAGATGACTTAATGGTGAAGAGAAGTAATGATTCCCTGGGAGATGATGCTAAGCAAAAGGGATTGCCCATTGGTGTTGCAGAAGAGGATGCCCAAGAAAGTGAAGTCAGTGCAATGGAAGAAGACGAGCTACATATAGGAATTGATAAAGGTAGCAGCTCCTTGCAGAAACCAGGTCGCCAATATCGGTCAAGGACCAGTGCAGATGCTGATGACAACTTGACTTGACTATAATTTCGAGATATTTTGATAATTTAGTCAGGAATTCAGTACCAATACTTTAGTTTGTACTGCTAGTTGGCTTCGTCTTGTGAATTGCATGTCCAAAAAAGTTGTATTTTCTTGTTACTTCACACCTGTATTATTCGTACTCGGTTGCTTGGATGTGCTGCTGGTTATGTTTTAGTGGTAAGCTCCGCACTATTATTCTTGTTGTTTATTGCAAATTTACTGCTACATCGATGCTGAAAATTATGGTCACAAACATATATAGTCACAAACTATGGTCTCAAAGAACTGCATTACAAAGAGCAAGAAAAATGCTTAGAGCCTGAGCATACATTACTCAACATGAACAGCTTCCTCATAAGACATCAAAATAAATAAGCTAGCAATTTACATATCTTCCATATCAAATAATACTTGTCGTCGTCTTTCACAATCTGATTTCATTGTCATCCGTTTTAAGATTATATTTAACATCAAGTTGATTTGTTCTGATTGAGGATGTGCCTGATCGTGAGCTATGAATCTGTGAAGCGTTCCAAGAATTTCCACGTAGCTATATCCAGCAACCTTCCTCACTCCCCGTGTTTCCATGGCCTCTCTCATGGTTCTTGATTTGTCCCAGCAATTTTGAACGGCATAAACATTTGAAAGACCAATATATCTACCTTCGTGATCAGGCTCCAATTCGATTAGCATTTTCCCCACTGCCTCTGCAATATCCAACTTTCTATGATTTATACAACCACTAAGCAATGCTCCTAACATGGAAGCAGTTGGTTTCAGCGTCATTTCTTGTATAAAGTCGTATGCTTCTTTCAATTGACCTGCCCGCGCCAGAACATCTACTACGCAAGCATAGTGCTCGGTTTTTGGCACCATGCCATTCTGAGCAATAGACTTGAAATATTTCCATGCCTCCTTCACTAGACCTCCATGTGCACAAGCACTGAGTAGACACAAGTAAGTTATCTCATCCGGTCTGAT
Organism: Fraxinus quadrangulata; assembly: GCA_903798255.1. Taxonomy (NCBI): domain Eukaryota; kingdom Viridiplantae; phylum Streptophyta; class Magnoliopsida; order Lamiales; family Oleaceae; genus Fraxinus; species Fraxinus quadrangulata. The sequence goes on from CAIGRB010145660.1 coordinate 64,235, forward strand.
CCCCAAATCCTGCATCTCTACGTTCATCTCCAGCGCCTCCCGTGTAAACCCATGTGTAGCGAGCCCCCCAATCATAGCATTCCATATCAAAATATCAGTTTTTCTAGCCGAAACCCCACGAAATACAGCCAATGCCTCATCAATGGCACCACATTTAGCATACATGTCCACAAGTGACGTCCTCAATGTAAGGGTCAAATGCAATCCATTTTCAATAATATAGTTGTGCATCGTCCTCCCTTGCTCGAGCATTCCCAAGTGAGAACAAGCACACAAAACACTAACCATAGTAACCTCATTCGCCTTGACTCCATCCACCCCCATTTTCGCGAAAACAGCCAAGGCCTCCACGTAATTTCCGTCCTTAACATAGCCATCAATCAATGAGCTCCACGATATAACATCCCTATGAGGCATTATGTCAAACACTTTTCTCATCAAATTCACATCACCGCACTTTGCATACGCATCCGACACAGAGTTCCACGAAACCGAATTCTTCATAGGCATTTCGTTGAACACTTTCCTCGCACTCATGATATCACGACACGAGCCATACATATGGACCAAAGAATTCGAAACAAACATATCAGATGCATACCCAGTTCTAAACACAATTCCATGAACAGAACCAGCAAGTTTCAGGTTCAAAATCCGTGCAGAGGCCTTGGCAAGAAAAGGGTAGGTTAGATGATTGGGGACGACATCATTTCGCAACATTGAGATAAAAGTGGAGACTGATTTATGTGGGTTTTTAGTACTGGAGAAAGCCCTTATGATAGCATTGTAATGGAAGGCATTTGAGAGGCCTGAGATTATTAGGAGAGCGTGGATTTGGTCGAGCTGGGGCAAAGATTTGCACTTTTCAATTGAAGTTAACAGAAAGGATTCACTCCACATTTAACATCAGAAGAAGCAAATTTTTCTGGAGGAATCAGCTAACAATTAAAGATTCTAAGTTGAATATAAAAGTTACAAATATGCATTGGATTCAATTACCGTTGCTTGATTCAAATACAAGCCCGGGACATCTTCTTGCTTCAAATATGGATTATAGTAATGCATTGCATCACCTAATATTAAAAAGGTTTTTTTTTTTTTTTTCTAAACAGACATAAAATAATCAAATGATAAATTCAAAAAAGTTTAAAAAGTAATATAAAAATTAGAAACGTGTTACGTATACATTAATTTTTACATTAAGTTTGACATCATTCGACATGATATCCATCATAACTATTGATTTTTACAACATCCTTTCACATCACAGTCCAAATTTTAACACGTGAGAGAGAATGTCATCCTTAATATCAACAAGAATATACGTCTAAATTTATCATAAAATCTATCATCAATCAAAATAATATAAGAGACTATCAAAAAGTATTAAAACTATCTTGATATTTGAACTTTCTTGCGTGCCAACTGCAAACATCCTATTCTGTTGCCCCATACTAAAACTAAATAAAAATAATATAGTATGTTCAAGTAAAATTTATTTTTAAATAAAATAGAAGATAAATGCACTCACGCGATCCTCAAATTTTCTCACTTTTTCTTGTTAGATGCTGACTGCTCTATATTGTAGACCCTTTTAATATTAGATGGACGCTTATACCTTCGAACGGACAAGGCTATGAAGTCTATTGTTTTCACCATAAAGTTTATAAAATGGACAATGCTGTGAGTACATAACATTGTCCATAGTTGACATAAATGCCTCATGATAAAGGACCGTCATGTGACATTTATATAAAATGCTACGTGTACTTTTATGTACACATTACATAATTCTTATAAAATTCACAACTGGTATTACTACTTTTCAAAGAATAAGTCCTCAAAGTTGGTTCATTTTTGTTTGCGCCCATCATGTTCCACAATATTGCACAGTTCTCATAATAAATGACAATCAAGTTGGTAACATCATTTTTAATTTTTTGACGACTTTCTATAATGTGGAGCGTCGTGGTCGCCTTTTCAATCATCATAAGCAATTTTCACCCTTGCGCGACCAAACACGATTTTAATTTACACCTCTGGTACTAAAAACTAAATGAGTAAATGACGTGAATTCTTTTTCGATACTCCATTCTTATTTTCAAATCACTTTAACAAAAGGGCACATTCATTATTACTGTACTTCAATAATTATAAGCAAGAAATTTAGAGGAATAAATTATAAAAGCAGATCAAAATAAAATGTGGGCAATCATATTTAAGAAAAGCAAAAATGGATACAAATCTGATAATACAGTCATCAAATAATATTTGTAATCCATTATCGGCTCATCTCAAGCAGCTTCTTAATAGGCCAGCCATGAAATCTGCTAGCTGTTTACCGAAGAGGAGACGACCTCGGCACTGCATACCGGACAAACCTACACCAATATACATCCATCAACTCTATCGCGTACAAGAACAAAATGTTTCAATTTCATCTGCAGTAACTAAACTTTCAGTGAAATCTCAAATTACGTCACGGAACTTTAATTTGTGTCAACTGGGTCATTAGACCTCATTTTAGTTTCAAATATTACAATTCCGTCACCTATCACCACCGAAACTAACCTGATGGAAATTGTTTAGTTGGCAGATAAACCGCAACGGATTTTTCACGTTATTGCTTACTGGCATGCCAACTCAGCCAAAATGAAAGGTTAAAAGGCACATTTTTCATTTTGGTACTTTTCAGACGTGGCCTAGTGTTTAGTTGGCATGCCACGTGATGGAACGTAACATAATTGGGAGTTGAAGATATATCAAGAGCAAAACAACTGTCGTAGAATATTATATTACTCTGGATAAAACAAAAAATTGGCTCAAAAAGAAATGATTCCTCGTGATTTTTCTTTAAATTCCCATTTTTTCTTCCATCACATTTTATTGTTCTAATCAGATGTGCAAGGAGCAAACTTGAATTGTACATCCCCTGAAGTAAATCATGTGCTTCTTTGCTTTTGAATCTTAGAATTAAAGAAAACATACCTTGTTTATTCTTAACCAATTATTTATACATTCAGGATGGTAAGAATGTTTGCAGGAAAGCGCAGTCAAGGTGTCACCATCCTCATATTCCAACCTACATATAACACAGCTGAGGCAGAAGGGTAAAACATTGTCAGCGATTGGACATTCATATGGGGCAAGGGAGTAAAATAAAAAATTATATAGTCATAACATAATATCATAACAATCATAAAAACTAGTCAATGTATACTAACGAATCATTGTTTCCGTCCTGAATGCTTTGTGATTTATAATTGACTGAAGGCAGAGAGGCAATTGTTTCAGCAGGAAGACCCCTGCTCTCTGTCCCAACAACTTCACCCAGGGCAAGTAATTCCTGAAACACCAAGTCAACCAATGAACTCAACATAAGATATGCCCCGAACAAAAGAAGACATGATGCCACTGCAAAATTTACCTCATATGATAGTTCCTCTGGATCAACTTCCTCCCATGCATCCTAAAAGATTCAGTAAGAGATGCTTCAGAATTCAACCAATAAAACTAAAATCCAAATCATTAAGAGATCATCAAGGATAGTGTAAGGATGTACAGGAAAGGGAGTGCAGGACTACATGCAATACTATCGACAAACTGCAAATACAAAATTACTTGTTTCATGGTTAAAGTAGAAACAAGAATCTCCAACAAATGTAATATGTCGGCCTTAACTTGCAACACAAAAATTCAAGAAACAATTTGTAATAGTCGTACCAGAAAAGCTCCTTGCTAAGTTGCAAGGTCAACTATTAATACCAAGGTGAAAGATTGTAGAAGGGGAAGGCACCTCACTTCGTTGTTTGGTTGGAAGGGAAGGGAAAGGAGACGTAAAGCCAAGTGGGAGGCTCAATCCGATTCTTTCTAATCAAAATTTACAAACTTCACCATTTTGAATGGGAAAGGTTGGATGAAAATCCACCACCCCCAATACAATAAAATTATTCATGGTATCCAGGTAATATGGTGTATAGCAATCTCTCTCCTTTCTCCATTAGAAAGGAAGGGCTAACTAAAACGAAGAGAAGGGGTTTACTAATAAGGGGAAAAAAATTGCATATCAACATATATACCTTCATCTAACCAATCTGTAATAGGACTTGTGTTCATATCATACCCTTTCTTTGCAGTTAAGAGGACTTTATGGCATGTTCATAGCGAGCATCTTTAAAATTGGAGTTAAGGAAAATATTTGGAGCTTTTTAGTGTTGGGAGTAAGTTTGGCCACCCATGGGGTCAACCTGAACCCAAATAGTAATTCATTCTTGAGGAATTTGCATGAGAAGTCATTGAAGTGACATTTTGTATATCGCAACACTAGGCATGTGATGAAAACTTTTTGTGAAATTACATATTGTTGCATTTAATTCAGTCCTAGAATCTAGGCTGATTTTATAATTTCCAAGTCATGAAAGTTGGTGATGTTACATGGAAATCTACGTTTTTTATCTATTTTTTGGGTAATAAAGGGACTCCATAACCGCTTAAAGAAAAGGAACCTTTCTTCGAACATTCATGAGATAGCGCAAAGTTTTTGATTTCTATATGGGCTTCTACATCTTTAATTTTTATTTTTGAACTTGTTTTTCTTATTTATTAAGAGAATCTTTGCTCTCTTGATGTATGTATCTTTATATCGAGGTCAATAAGATTATGCTTCTAATGGTGACTTCAAGATCAATAGCTTATATATTTGTTGGTTGAACTGAGAGCAATAGACCATTCCAAGCTTTCTACAGCAATTTAATTTTCAACAATCAACTAACCAAAGGAAACTATTTTTTCTCATCCAGCAAAAGATTTAGAATCTCATAATACGACCATACTTAGAAAAGACTTAAAAATGACATATCCAGAATTAAATGAAATCAGACCTGAGAATTATCATCATGATCCTCGTATTCATCCTCGGCATCCCCAACTATCACTAAATAATCATTAGAGCTTTGTCAATCATCGCATAGTTCTCGTGGATCGATTAAGGGAAAACTAAGAAAATAAGAACTAGGACAAAGTGGTCAATTTAGAAACTCACTTTCATTAATTCCAGCTAGAGCTAACAACCTAGCTGCCATTTCCCGTTCTTCAGCATCTTGTAAGGCCCTAGCATACGCCTCATCACTTGAAAAAGCCAGAGGGTCAAGTTCAGCAGCTTGGTTCTCATCCTCACATCCTTCAGCATGAGCATGCACATCAAATGCATCTTCTGCATCGACATCCACCTCTAGATGAGTGCCATTATAATCCTCTTCACTGGCATCATCAAAATTGTCGGCATCGTCGTCGTCATCGTCATCATCATCGTCGTCGTCGTCTTCATCATGCCCATAACTCCCAGCTTCCCAACTTCCATAATCACTGCCGCCGTGCATTCTCAGCATCATGTATGCCCTTTCCTATTGCACAGAAAACAGAGCCAGTTAATTTTCAGGACAAAAAATAATTGATAGAAAAGCTCTTGCTTAAGATAGAAGTTCATAATGAATCAGGATACAAATATTTAAAGTCATTTTCCTGTATACCAAACTGCATTTCATTCGAATTATGGTAATATTATACGGGAACGGTACATCTAAGTCTAACAGCATAGAATCATGTATTTAAACAAACTGGATTTCAAAACCATTCTAAATCTATCTCAACTAAGCAACCCAATTACAAAAATCTTGTCCATTGATTTACGAGTAAGACGATAAAACAATGGATATAAGTCCGTCTTAAACAGTAGAAGAACAATAAAAATTAAGTTCACTTGCCATAAGCCCTGATTAACTTGAGTTGAGGTGCAAAAACTCTACACCTTGAAGAAGCTTTTGATTAGTGGATCATATTTTGGTACAAAAAACAACTACTAAGGCTTCTAACCGAAGTCGGTCCCTTTTCATCATTCTGTTCAAAAAGTATATAAGGTACCAATAAAAACAACAAATACTTGATAAAAAAGGTTACCACTTAGAATATAAGTTTTGATGGCTCAGAATACATATAGGTAAAGTCACTTTCACGTGAAAATAGGAGCTATCAACTATGTATACCAAATAGTGTGCATTTCATTCATATTGTGGAACTATTGAACCGAAACAACACATCTAACAGTATAGAATCAGATATTTAAACAAACTAAATTTCACAAAGCAAACTAAGCCCCTGTTTGGTATTGATAAAAATCAGATTTTACTCTAAGTTTAAGTCAAAGTCAAACAATCAATATCCACCACATATTTCATAGATCCCACAACTTTTCAACCACCCATTTTATAAACTTTTATCAAAATCTACTAAAAATATAATTTTAATCCCTACCAAACAGGCTAAATCTATCTCAATGCAACTAATTTCAAAAATCTTGCCAATTCATTTATGAATAAGAAGATAAAAGGGGGGAACACCATAAGAAACCACTTAGAATAAAAGTTATAAAGGCTCATAATACAGATACGTAAAATCATTTTCACATAATAATGAGAGCTAACCAATGTGCATTTCATTCATATAATGGTAATATTGAACCACTAAGAAGCACATATACTTACAAACTTATTACATGTGATGCTCAGACTTGGCATTTCAGTCGACATACTCGTGTCGACACGACACAATATGGGTACTGGTATGAAATACAGGGTTGATTCTTCAATTTTCAAGCCAACACGGCAACCAAGGTGATTCTGGTGGCGGAGCATGGAAGAGGCAATTGGTGATTTGCCAGTGTTTTGATTTTAAGATGCAGGTCACGGTGATCTGAAATTGCAAATGATGGCGACAGACTGTACGGGTTCACGATGGATGGTGGTTCAGGGTGGTCATTGGCATTTGTTTGTGGTGGTTGTTAGGGTGCGACGCTTGATGTTGATGAGCTATGTGGTGTTCCGAAGGGGTGATGAGGGTTATGGTTCACCGACAGCAATAGGTTATTGGAGAAGACGAAGGTGGCGACAGAGGTAGAGGTGAAGGTCGCTGGTGAGGGTGAGTGGTAATTGGAGTTTGGCAACGAGTTTCATAGTTTAGGTTGGAGAGGTGAACAATGAGTAGACGAAAGTGGGCTGTTTTTGTTGGGCAATTTGTGCTAGGCTGAAGTGTATTAATATGTGAGCTTATGGTGGTTGAGAAAGTGGGCTGGTTGATATTAAGATGGGCTTCTTTTTGTTGGTAATTAGACTGTTAGGTTGGATCGATTAAAGTGACTGTTCTATCCAACAATTTTCCATTAAATATTATTTAACTTTTTACATGTGAATTTTTGAAAAAAAATTTAAGTTTGAAAGACGTATCCACATACCCATGTCCGAAATTTGGATTCTTTAGCCATGTACATGTATCCTATATTTTAGAAAATGAGAAATTTGACACTTAGATAGTAGTAACCTACTCAATACCAGTACCTGAGTTCGAGCATCATAGCTCATTATGTACCCGCATCCGATATGTATCCGAGATTGGATACTCTCGTATCGGATACATGTTTTAAAAATTATTTTATATATTAATTTTTTTATTTTCAATACGTATCGAATACGTATTTTTTAATTATTTTCGATATGTATCCGATTGTTAGGACACGTGAAGAAGAGTATTATTGATGTTTGATTCAATCACTAATCCGCATAATATGGATTGAAAGACTTGGTGACTACTCATGGTTCACGTACATCTTTGCTTCTAAGCATTGCTTTGAACTTCTTGTGTAACCTTCTTCATTTTATGCTAAGAGAAATTGAAATACGTATTCTTTTATGCACTCTATGAGAAGGAACAAAATAACTCCATGGTGAGCTTAAAAAATGATTTTCATTCATAACAATCTGTCTTTTATCAAGAAAATTAGATCTCTATTCAACAGGGAAATCCAAAATGTGGGACATTGTCGGAGACTCTTTTGATACTTTTGAAGGTGTTGGACTACTCGAAGTTGTGAATCTATCATTGGATGAGCTAGAGTTAGAGAGTTAGTTTTAATGATAACAAAGAAGCTGATGTTGATGACTTTGAATAAAATGAAGTTTGGACAATTAAAGATTAAGAGCCTGTTTGAGTCCTTTTTTTTGCCCAAAATGCATTTTGAAATAGTATTTTGATGGATAATGTGTGGTTAAAAAATAAGGAAAAGTTTTAAGTTTACGTGTAATATCATTTTATCGAAGAATGTTTGGTTGAAAATAAGAGAGAAAAATGTAATTTGAAAATAATAGGGATCAAACAAGCATTAAGATAAAATGCTTTAGTATTTTATTTTATTTTTATTATTATGCTTACGTAATATTTTTTATATTAATGAAATTATGTTGAATTTTATAACAAGTATCCGCGTATTCTAATTTTTTTTTAAAGTCGTATTAACGAATCTGTATCGTATTGTATTATATTTGAATTATGTATCTATGTCTGTGCTTCATAGTTGAACCACAACACTAGATCTAATCTAAGAAGCACGAATATTTGTTCACTCATTACGTACCCTTATCCGATACATACTGAATATGCGTCTTTTATTATTTCATATTTTTTAAATTTTCAATATGTATCGAATACATGTTTTTAAATTATTTTTGATACGCATCATATATGGTAAGAGATACGTATCACATATGTTAGGACGCATGAAGAATTTATTGATTTTAAGCTCTTTTAAAATTCATTATTATTGAAAAACTTTTTTACTTCATAGATTACTATTGTTATCAATAGATAATATTGTAAATATAAAAATGTAAAACCGTGTTAATAGTTGACAAATATATTTTTATTATTGAAAATAGATAATAATTTATACATGTTAATAAATTATACATTAATTAATCGAACTTCACAATTTATTTAATAAATTTATTTTCATTCAATCTGCGTCTTTTTATCAAGAAAATAAATCTTTATTCAAAATGAGAATCCAAAAAGTGAGACATTGTCAAAAAATTAATTGATACTCTTGAAGGAGTTGACCTGCTTAAAGTTGTATCGGTGTACTCTTAACACATTGTATTCGAATTACAAATTCGAATCCGTGCTTCTTAGCATCTAACATCGTAGAATTATGGACCTAATCAAACTGAATTTCAAAGAGCATCCTAAATTATCTTAATGCAACAACCAAGTTTCAAAATCTTGTCAACTGATTTATTAATAACACAATAAAGCAATGGTAAATCCGTCTTAAACAGCACAAGAACAATAAAAAATTATGTTCCCTTGTCATCAACCCTGATTTAAGTTGAGCTACAAAAACTCTACATCTAGGTAGCTGTTGTTTTATGGTTACATTTTTTGTACTGAAAACAACTACTAAGGCTTACTCCTGATCTCCGTGCTTTTTAATCCATCTGTTCAAAATGTTTATTTAGCTACCAAAAAACCCCTAATTTTTATTATTATTATTATTATTATTATTATTATTATTAGTTAAAATAAAACACAATTTTGTGAAAGCAAAGTGTTTTTTGCTTGCAAGTATTAGACATAAGTAAGGTCTACAATTTTGTATGCAAAAAAGGAAGACACACTCAAGAAATTAAAAAGCCACAAGGCATGCCATTCATGGGGGATATAATCAGATAGTTACCGAAAAAAAAAATCTACTCTAGGAGAAGCTTTTGATTATTGGGTGTCACGCTTTGGTACCAATAACAACAACTGCCAGCGCTTATTCCCGAAGTCTGCTATTTCAACATTTTGTTATAGAAATATAATTAAGTACAAATAAAAACATTTTTTAAAAAAAATTATCAAGAAACCCTAATCAAGAATGCAAAAAGGAAAAAAAAAGAAAAAAAAACCTGTTCTTGGAGGTGAAAAAAAAACCTGTTCTTGGAGGTGGCGGGCAAGGGCGAGATCAGCATCGACCTGATTGAGATCCGTAAATGGAGTTCTCTGACGCCGATTGTTCTCAGCATCACCATTGTTACTGATTAAGACGGCATCTGACGAAATATTATTGTTATTATCATTGATCCCCGTCCTAGGGTTCTGTGTAAGATCTTCTTGTTCGCAAGTATTATTGGTGTTAGCTTTCGAATTTGTGCTCTCCATTTCAAAACCGGCACTAATTAATCTGAACAAATCAGTGTTTTTTATCAAATAGGATAGGATATTCGATCTGAGAGAGATGAGAAAGGGAGTATTCTGAATGAAGAAGAGCGTTTGTTCGAAATTGATTTAAGAACAGTGATGATTAGAAGTAAGGCCCGTTTGGACCACATTATTATAGAATGTGAAAGAAAAATATAGTTGTTATTGAACTTTACATAAGAGATGAAAATTCAAAATTGATGGCTTGATGTGATGGATAACAATCATATTTTTTATTTTTATGGATGAAAAATGAGAAACAAACAAGGGCTAATAAACAAATAAGATTTAAAATTTCAAAACTCAGATTTGTAAATTTTATTTATAAACTGATTAATTAAACATATATTTTATTAATTAAATATACTAAGGTCATACTTTTATACAATTTGATCATAAATTATAAATTAATTAATCACAAATTATTTTTCGATTACAATAAAAAAAATATTATAGGTCACAAATTACTTCACCATTATAAATCAAAAAATTTATAGATCACAATTTATCCATCAGTCATAAATTTATTAAATTAATAGATCACGTATTATTCATTGATGACAAATCACAAATTTTACAAGTTACAACTTATTTTGTTATCACAAAAAATCTAATTAATTAATCACAAATTAGTTCTCGGTCACAAAATATTAAATTATTAGTTACAAATTAACAAATTTTTAAGTTACACATTATTTATTGGTCACAATTTATATTTTTCATTGATAACATAGTGTTAATTGTCGAAACAACTGCTACTAGAACAACCACCACATCTCTCGGCAGCAAAACCGTCATCTCAAACACCACAACCAACCTATCACTCCACAACCCCAACCCCCACCCCTACCAAAAAAACCTCAAATCTGTCGTTGGCACTACCACCACCGCCTATATCAGCAATAACCACCACAACTAGGGATGGCAGTGGGGCGGGTTCGGGACGGGATGAGAAGGCAATCATCCACCCCGCCTCGTGCCCCGACCCACCCTAGGCGGGGCG
>CAIGRB010145660.1:76994-87470 GCA_903798255.1 Fraxinus quadrangulata
TTTTTTTTTTTTTTTTTTTTTTGTGGCAGCTAGATATTTTGATGATATGTAAATGTTTCAATGGGGAAAGGAGTAGTAGTACAAGACCACAATATCATCTACCAAATAAGTTATAAAAAAGAGAGCGTCCATTATTGATGGAAAATATTAGTGATTGCGTTTTATATCTCATTGTACGAGTCAATTTAAAGTTTTAATAGAATGATTTGTACGAGATTTCATTAGCAGTGGCCTCGCATAATGAGCTAGAAGGCAAATATGTATTCTACGTCCTGTCATGTTGGAGACGGTAATTTTCGAAAAACCTTATGCAAGAAATTTATTAAGTGCCACTTGTCCTTTTTAATACAAGTTGCCAATCTCTAAATTGTAGGTGGAAGTTAAAACGATATTGATGCTGTAGAGATCAAGTTGGAGAAGGCACATATGATAGTGTTGACTTACTAGTTACCTCGACAACTTATTGTGGTGGATGATGAAGACATTCAAGAACCCATAGTACCCTGCTCGAAGATACCTGTTGCGACAAACTCATCCGTCATATACGATTTGATTTACTCCAACATCAGCGACCGAGCTGATGAACTTAAATCAAGACATGGATGATGAAGTCGATAATAACGACTTTGATTTACAATTATCTGAAGAAGTCTAGTCATCTAGAATTAGGATATTGGCTTGAAGGTAAGAGTCCTAATTGGAGACGGCCCCTTTGTCCCCACCGACCGGCCTATGACCCATAACCCTCCTAACCATACTATTTTTTTTTTTTTCCTCTTAATTTACATTCAAATTCAAGTTTTTTGCATATGTTAATCTCTATGTCTTTGTTAGCTTAAGCATCAAAGGGACAACGAGATCATACCTCCTAGCCTTTGTTTTCATGTGTTTGGGAGCACCATTTGTGATCAACCTCCATCAGGATCTATAGCTCGATTTTATTGCTGACCTCAAATCACCATCAGTATGTATTTTTGTGGTTATCACTAACAGTATAGGGTATGTATTAACGCAATGAAAATATTAGACAATATGAAAAAAGAAATAATCATAATAATTGGTTACAATGTTAATCTCTTTATAATTTACAACGACGAAATAATCTATCTGAATTAGTATCTATCACACAAGCTTTCCAAGGAGACCTCTCTCCATTATGGCTAAACATATGTTCATTTGACATATTAATTTAACATTAGTTTTAAAAATGGAGACTAATGTAGTTACCAATGTGAGATAAAACTTAAAGTTCAATGACTGATTTGAAAAAATTAAAGTTTGGTGATAAACCTGAAACAAAATTTAAAGTCAAATGACTAACTTAGAACAAATTAAAGTCGAGTTACCAAATTGAAACCCGTCTATGAGCAGTGACCAATTGAGTATTTTTGTCCAACTGTTTAGAGTCTTACAATTTGGATGAGGCAGTGGACAATTTTGATAGAGAATGGACGGGTATGCAACGTGCCACGTGGACACCCCTCATTGGCCGCAAAATTGTTCCTCTCTCCCACTCAACTCTGCAATTCTCATTTTTCACCAATGGAGACGATCCCAATAGCATTTGCCTCCAGTTCAAAGATTCCCTACTGTTCCCAACTCCATTCGGTTCGTACAGTAAATTGTTACTCACGTTCAGATCTTCCTTTATTGTCATCATCATCTTCATCGGCTTTCGTTGATAAAAATAAACTTCGATTACATTCAAATTCACTGTTCGCATCTAGAAAGTCATCGTCAAATAAAGCAATAAAATGCGCCGGTGCCGGTAGCATAATTAGAGAGACTAACGAGAGTGAGTTTGCCGACGTCGTTTTGAAGTCAGACCGTCCGGTCCTCGTTGAGTTCGTCGCAACATGGTGCGGTCCCTGTCGCTTGATCGCTCCTGCCATCCAATCTGTTGCTCAGGTTCCATAATCTGTTCTACTAACTTTCGCTTTCTTCTACTTATTTGGAAATTAATATTATCAGTTTTTGCTTATTAGCATAAATCAACAAAGATAATTTTTATGTAATTCTCAGGACTATGAAGACAAATTGACAGTGGTGAAAATTGATCACGATTCAAATCCACGACTGATTGAAGAATACAAGGTATATGGATTGCCAACACTTATTCTCTTCAAAGATGGAAAGGAAGTTCCCGATAGCAGGAGGGAAGGCGCAATAACAAAAATTAAGCTTAAAGAGTATGTCGATGAACTTCTCAAGTCAGTGTCTATTGCTTAGATGATATCATTCGAGTTAGAATATTTTTCTTCGTCTTCTCGTTGTAATTCATCGTACGCTAAAATTCTAATAATTATCGACATATTTTGAGCAGTCCATAGGTGCATAGTTGTATCCACTTGCCACAAAGGTTTTTTTCTTCTTCTTTTACATATTTATTTGTGGGAAGTGCTTTATGAAAGAGCATCATGTAGGTGGTGTTGTGTCTGAAGAATTCTTTGGTACTTAGTCTTCGATCATCAAATTTTAATTCGTTTCAAATTAGTCATACGACTTATAAATTTTCTTTCTCACCGGTCTCTACATTAATCTCTAATTTCAAAATCATTATTTAAATTTAATGGGTCGAAAAACTATATATTTTAGATTTATGTAGTTAAAAATGATTTTAAAAGGAGTTTCAAAACAATGAACACCAAACAAAGGCTTAATATAATTCCGTAAATGTTAATTTCTTCACTGTGCTAGCAAATTTTTTTGAGTGACAAAATACGATACTAAATACCTTACCAAATATTTCGTGCTTAATAATTTCTCTTTCGTTTGTAGTTTCTGGAAGGAAAACCCTTCCCTTTTTTTAAGAAAAAGTCTTGTTAAAATTTGGTTGAATGCATTATTATTTTACGAAGGAAGTTGTGCAATTAGTTCAAAAAAGACAACTCTATATGTCATGACAATTTATTTGTAATATGTACCAAAATTTATTTTCATTATTTTCGTATTAATGTAGATGGGTAACAAATGATTTCCATTTACTTCCCTACTTTTAATCCTTATCAAGAAAAAAAATTTAAATGTGCAGTACGATTTGAAGGCCCAACTTCTAAATTCAATTCAGGTCTGATAAACCTAAGGCCCAACCCTTAATGCAAGTTGATAGAGACTACGTATAGTTGATGTGACAAGAAAAGAAAAAAAATAAAAATAAATAAGAGATATTCAGAGGCAAAATGTTTTCTATAATGCATGCAGATTTATGTTCCCTATGTAGATTTAGATGTAAATTTGTGTTTCATTTTATGAAAAAGAAATAAAACCATCAATATTCAGAGGCTATGTTAAACATGTAGAGTCAAAAAAATTTCTATAATCTACGCAGATTTATTTTTCCCTATGTAGATTTAGGCTCCTGTTTGGCCCTCATTAATTTATAATACATTTTTTTTCTTATTTTTAATTATACATTCTCCAATAAAATAATATTACACATAAACCAAAAAAATTCCCTTCTCAAAGTTGGTGTGTAGGAGTTTTTTAAAAAAAAAAACCATTCCAAAAATTGTAACATCAAATAATGGGAGGGGGCTAGATATCATTACCACCTACACTAAAAGTCTTTCAACTTACATACGCCATCATATATTGCATTGAAGATGGTCTTAAGTAGAATCCATTATCTTAGGTCTATTTGAATTCAACGTAGGCAAGCAAAACTGGAGGAAATCCAAGGCAAAGTTCAATTTCATCAAGCATTTCTCTCTCCTTGTCGAGCAATTCAACAAATTCTTGAAACATAGGAGAGACGCCTCAATATCAAGAAAAATGACACCACCCATACTCCGTTTCCACAAATTCACCAATAGTATTTCTAATTCTATTCTACAAAAACAACTCACATAGGATTACAAGAACCTAAAAAGAAAGAAAAAAGAATACTAAGGTATACAATTACAAGAATAACGTCTTCAGGTTTTTCAAAAGTTAAGCCTATGGTCGCATCTAACACAATAAAATTATAATGTCTTTTTGAGCCAAGGGATTCAGAAGCTTAGCTTTTACGCGAGCAGATAAATGAAGATACAGAACCTGCGAAACCAATTGCACCACAGCTACCATATTGATCCGATTCTGACCCAATAGCTTCACATTGCATGTGAGCAAAAAGGTAAAAGTCATTGTCTCACCTATCGCATAACAGACTCTTTGACAAAATGACGACCATTGGATCTGCTTGGAGTTGAGAATCACTATGAGCATATATGGAAGTGTATTGCAATCTTTGCAAAATGAAGCAAATCTTTCACTTACGCATATTCTAGATGAATATTCATGAACCGAGGATTTTCTTTGCTTTGTGACAATGTTACAGAACCTTCAATAACTTGATCTTGCTCCACCTCTATTGGATCATACAAGTAGATCAACGTCTGCAAAATCCATGGGAAGAAAAAGGAATGAACAAATATTATGTAATTACATTGCTTGCAAACAAGAGACAGCCGAAAATGTGAGGAAATCAAGAAGGATGAGATACAACAACAGTCAACTCTTCAGCAGTAAAGATAACCAGCAAACCTTTCTATTCAACAACTTCTTGAATCATGAAGTTTCTACAGAAATGCTGATCACATGGGTAATAATCATATTAAATGAAAGTAACTTACGGTTATGCAATAAGAATTAAAAAAGTAGAGGACAAAAATCTTCATCCAAATGATAGCTGAAACCATTGATTTCCTCATAGGTGTCTCCATCTTACATGAGCCGAACAAATTGGCTTCTTGACAAGTAATTAATTACACCTACTTAAGAAAACTTAATTAAATCCAGATTCCTGAAGAAACCTGCACTACGTCAATCTTCCAGCATCACCAAGTAAAAACTGAGTTCATTGCATTCTGAGTCTTTCTAAACATTAGAAACCATGATGGAGAAAGAAAATAGTGAGGATATCTCCCTTGGACCAAAGAAAATAGTGAGGATATCTCCCTTGGACCATATGTCAAGTATTAATTTCTCTGATAAACCATCCAAGGAAAAACCTCAATTGTGTATGGATAAAATATTTCCGAAGGAAATTGAAAGGATTAAAATAGGGAATTAGGCAAATCAATTAAAGCGTGGAAATATGATTTACAAGAAAAGACACCCAAGGAATCCAATGTACACATTCGTCGTATCAAAAGGCTTCAATATAATTTTCAAGGATAGATGACAAAGACAAAGGTGAAATTCACTACTTTGCAAAGCCTGATGTAAGTGAAAGTTGCAACTCATTGTCCCATTCAGATAATGAACCAACACATTTAATGCTGACATTTTTAACCTTGAAAGCTGGAGGAAGATAAACGCAAAAGAATTTGAACCAATCCAAATCTCTTCCCAGAAACAAATCTTATCTCTTGCTTGCACATTCAATTTGCAAAATAAATGAAAAATAAAAAAATATTCATATATTACAATAGCGTGCTAATAAATGCTCGGCACTTTACCATAGAAAATCAGTGGCGAGTTTTCTAAAATGACAACCTCCCTATTTCTTCTCTTCTGCTAGTCTCATCTATTCATTCCTCCCTACCTCATTTTCACACAGAGACTAATTGATTCAAAGACTTATTGCTGTGCATCTTGTAGTGAGACATCTGGGCAACTGCTATACTGGACCAATCTTATTCAAAAGAAAAAGTCAAAGCATGTGCCGCACACAACTAGTCAAGCCCAAACACAAGAGAAGACATTTAAATTAAATGTATGTATGTGCAAGACACCTGTTGCCAATGCGTTGGAGGATCCTCAGGTGCTGTTGACAACACAAGGGCTTCACTGGGATTGGCCCGCTTCTTTCTTTGATTACCAACTATATCATGATTATTAGGAGGCTCAACGAATGCAGCTCTTGTATTGTTATTGGAAGGGAATATTGCAGGTATACCAAACTCCACATCAAACCAGAATGCAAACCCATTAAATGGTGCTGGAATCCAATAGCAAATATACAACTACCGTTAGAAAATTACATTCCTAATATTTCAAAACTTGTAGGAGAGTAAAAATATTTGATCGTGCATTAATATGCAAATTCAATGATAACATTAAACCTCAATGAAAATAAGATACATGCTCGTGAAGGAAATGATATTTACATGGAAATAAAATGATCTGGAGTGCGAAAAATGCCTTTTGGAGAGCAGCTAAGTATTGGTGCAGTGAACATACATGTTCAGAGATACATAAATACATGGTCTACCCAAAATATCCTTCCTACGAAGATGAGAAGGGGAGAAAGGGATCTAACCTCGCATCATTGATTTAAACTTAAATCTAGTGGAAACAGACTCTAGCTCGTGAAGGGTAACTGTATAACAGTCAACCTGTTTTACCTGCCATAAAAAAATGGAAATATTTAGTTTTTACAAGAGCACGATAATATTAGAAATAAATCAGGTAAATATTCACTAATTTATTACATCTCTAACATATCTACAATATATTACAAGTCATATGAGATTAAAATCATTTATGGACGATTTTATCAAAACTATGTTTAGATTATTTCAATAGTATTCTTTTTAGTTTTGATTTTATTAATTGACACGTCTATTCATACCTTCCTTGAATCAATTTATTTAAATATTAAATTCCATAGATAAGATACATTGTAGTTTTCTATATTTATCCATTCATCACACATTGAATTTACTAGATAAATTGATGTATTTAAAGAGTCACGTGTCCAAGGAAGATGAACGTACGTGAATGTGATTTGTTGAGGTTTATGTAGAAGGTTATTAAAATCAATATAAATTTCCACGTTCTTCATTTTATATGAAATGAAGGATGAGCGACAAGCATAAGCATTTTCAAAAGGTGTATCTTTGTGGAGGATTCACTGCTTATAGGAGAGAGGGTGGCAAAAGAGCAGCAACGATCTTTACATGCTTCAAAGCATGATGTCAAGATAGGTGCAACACGAGAAATTTCTTTCAATATTTATAGAAACTCAAAAAGTATGAGAAGGATGATGAGGATAAGGATACACTAAGTGGGAAGAGGGGGAATCCAATCATTGAATCTAAAAGACGTGTGGTTTCTGAGGCCATGGGACAGGACTAACAAAGAAAAAATAATATTTTTACGAGATTTTAGAACAACTCTAAAACATAATGTGCATCGCATGTTGACCAGGACTACTGTATTAAAATCATGTAAAATATCTGGAGAAAGCTTGACAATGCCAAGTAGTGTGGAAAAGATGTGCTTGTAGGCAGTGTTGAAAGTAACATGAGCATGCAACTGATATTAGATGTTACCATCATACAAAAATAAGAAAGACATAGTAGTTTATAAAGTGCACCTTCGAAGCGATTCCTTCCCTATCTGTCCCAAGACCATGGAAGGGAAAATACTACAGTCTTGATTTGAAAAAATAGAAACAATAATTCACCATATGACAACTGAAATATGAATTACACTTATTGAATGACAAGATTATTAAAAGCTTGATCAACCACCAGTTAGAGTAACTGTAAGCTAAAATTTAAATTGGACAAACCATAATTTGATAATGAAAAAGGGGCACAGCAGTGCAATATTATTATGCAAATACCGTCCAAGTATAATATAAATCTTAGATAATCCGATCATAAGAAAATCTGTAGCGCCCCTAACTTCTATACCTTTAAAACCTTTTATCTGCTTCCGTTAGGATATACTTTTCACAAGAAACGAAATTTTATTGATCAAAGAACTATATTGACAATTCATCAAAGATAGATATCCTGTATCCATTAGACTAGAAATCAAGAATGCATTTTGTTTTCAACTGAAATCAGTTAGAGAAAAAAGGACACCCTTAATTCCCATAGATGCAAACCATGCTCCCATAACTAACTTTATCTTACGCTTCCAAAACTCTGCATTTTATCTCCGTCCATATTACCCAAAGAATGTTTCCCATGTCACAAACCTTTCTTAAACCAAATCCAATTGGCTTTTCAAGGAATAAATGCTGCATCTTCCTGGAAGCACCCAAGCTAATCTGCTTCCTGTAATACTTTAATCCATAGATTCCTTGCAACGATGATTAATACATTGTGATTCTTTTCTACACATTACACTACAAAGGAGAAATAAAAAATTTGCACACTATTTAATCACGAGTATGAACCTTCCTTTTATATAACAGTCAACAAAACGCATCTATGTCTCATTTAGAGACACTTTAATACTCCATTTTTTCAGAAAAGTAGAGGACGACATGTTGGGGACACATTTATTAAAATAATATAAAAATATATTTTATTTTATACTGCAAAACAAACAGAATATTGTGTAGTTGTTGAAGCAAAAGAGGGTTCTATGTAGGATATACTGGTGTTTTTCAATTTTGTAATTGTCTTGGTAGACATTAATATCGTAAATTTTGATTGTTAAGTGCTTCTGCTTTTGAATAAAACAAATAGACACCTAATGATGTAGTACATAATCATGATTAGTAGTTTCCTACTTCAATTGTGATTTATCTTTTCTAGTTTCATTTTCTAGTTCAAGTAGGTTTTATCTTTTTATTCTTAACAATTGAAGTAGGAAACTACTAATCATGATTATGTACTACATCATCTAATTTCGTTTATGTTAAAAGCTTATAAGTTATGACTCAATTTTGGCTCACTTAATCAATAACGTAACTCTGATCTTTAAGTAAAATAGGTGTTTGCCAAGTTAATAAAAACAGTGCATGTTAATTGCCGAACAAAGATGGGGTTTTTCCTGCATTCATTCTTTTCACTGCACTGTCACACTCAGAGCTCCACCGCACCGTACGACGTTGCTAGTGACTCCACTTAGAGCGAAGCCTTCCTCTTCAACATTCGCCATCATCTCGACCCATCACCGCGCGACTCTTCTATCATAGATCGATAAAGATGAAGCAGCAGTTAGTTTCTCCTTTTCATTTATTTCTGAACACGCACAGCATGTCAATGACATGCCCAACTATAAAAAACCAGAAAAGGGGGGTGATCTGCAATCCAACACGTGTTAGTGACGTGTTTGTGTCCAATGTGTCAGACACTGACACGCAAGCATAGGAGCCGTGTCATTGCTTCCTATCCCATTTTATGAATGGGATAAATGATGAATTTACCTCAGCTATAAATTTCCACGGGTTACTAAATAAGCCTCTTACGTTCTCTCGCAATTCCATTCATTTAGGTACATACCATATTAGCTCCTCCGAACCTTTCCTACCAAGAACATTGCTCCCATGTAATCTCCAAATTCATTGTCCCATCGAGCATTACTTATATTAGAAACAAAGTTACAGAGAACAATTTCTCCTTTTCTCTAAATATCACCCTATCTACTAGACACCTTCAGCCTTCATATGAACTTCTCGTCCCTTTTACAGCCTCACAAGTTATTGTGATGGCCAAGTACTTCCCACCATCTCTTCTTATTAAAACCATGGCTCAAGAATTTAAGAGCCAAGTAACAAGGTTCTTTACAAAGTTAAATGTAAACACCTCAAAATCCTCTTTTGATGGCCAAAGCCCATTACAAGGAGAATGAAAACCAAAATTAGCTTTATCGTGAGGGTTCAAGTCCCTCTATGCCCCAAAAACCTTTTGTCCTCACTTTCAGCACCAAGTTGAAAAAAAGCTGACGCCCAGCAAGCACCGTCTTTCTAAATTTTCAATCCTTATTATCTTGGAGTTCTTCATATTACAATTAATCTTGAAATAGATCTCTTTTTTGAAAAAAAAAAAAAAAATAGGGACTGGGTCATTCTAACCCAACTACATCCCATGTTAGTGCTACACTCCATGAACTTGATATTTCATAATGAGGATCTTCTCCCTTACCAGTCTTCATTTAAAAATATATGGCAAACTCAAATGTTTCTAAAATAACAGAGCAGTCAGAAACTTTATTCTAGTAAAATTAACTTTGGAGAGTGGTTATAACAATAATTTGATGCAGTGTCTGGGAAACTTCAATTATTTTTTCATCTATGGAAATCATCACATTTTTGGCATTCTGTTCATTTAAGAATAGATAAGCTGTAAAAAAAGAGATCAGGATACATGGAGGACTCACCACATGAGGCCAAGTCAAAACATTTTCTCCACTGATTGTCTCAACCGAAGGCTCTTCAAAAGCACACTGTTTCGCTAATGGCAGCATGGCAGACACTGCATATAACAACAAACCCCCAACCTTAACAATCAAAAGGGAAAAAAATCCATGAAAAATCAGCTGATAATTAAACTAGCAAAGGCAACATTTAAGTGTACTACATATATTTCTGGACTAACTTTGACATGAAAGTAAGCAAGGAAAAACAATAACTCTGACTTAGAATTTAGGTTAAATTTATTATTGAAAGTTAAATACTCATTACAGTCAATCCTATATATAGGAGAATAGTCCTATCTTTATGCCCCTATTTGGTTTTGCTAAAAATCAGATTTTTAGTAAATTTTAGTAAAAGATGATGAAATGTGTGGTTAAAATAAATTTTTTATT
>CAIGRB010145681.1:7359-17595 GCA_903798255.1 Fraxinus quadrangulata
ATGTTCGTACAAGTACTGTGCCATTCTAGCGAAGTTGACAGCAATTCCAACAAAAGTCTGCGAGAATGGAGAATCCACATGTTGATCTTTGTTCAATTTTTTCCACATCTCGTTTATCAAGAACCTCAAGTGTTTGCGTGCGTCTTCTTCAGAAGCACCGGTTTCATTCATGTAACAATGTATTGATGTAGAAACGTCACCTCTTTTCTGTTCGTCCTGAATTAAGAAAAAGGGACAAGATTTGTAGTCGAAAAGGTATTTTCAAATTGAACGACCCTAATTGAAAATGCACATTCTCAAGAATCGAAAACTTAAACCGCTCTAGGAAATTGACACATAGTGCAATTGTAACTTCGTGAACAAAAAAATGAACTTAAACATGAAATGAAAATTATATGGCTTGCTATGTACACACCGATGACGTAGCTAAATCATCTGCAAGCCGTAAAATTGTTGCCAACCATCGAATTACGCCAGGATATTTCTGTAAATACTCAACTGCCTCTTTCTCTATAGGATTGGTGACAATAAAAAAAGCATGAGACATAATCACATGAGATGATATTGTTATCCGTGCATTTTCCATATATTCTTCCAGTGTTGGTGTGTATCCATGGAAGTACCACTTTGCCTCTTGTAAGTATGCTTTGCATATATCTGTCCACTGTACGTAGTAAGAATAGTAAAATCAACACATATATCGGAAAAATAAAAGTCAAATCTGATAGATAAATAAATAGTAGCAATTTTAGAACATGAAATACAGTGTGTGATCGATCGACTGATCTTACTATACAATATGAATATTTTGAACTTTATAAAGTGAAGTTATACCGCTTTTCTTAAATATGGAATAATTAGGATCCCTTTTCCCTTGAGAACATCATAAGCCATTTCATTTACGAAGTTGATGACTGCTAGATAACAAATTTGCATGTAATCTGGAAGTTGCTCAATTGCATTGACATCCCATCTGAAAATCGACAACCAGGAAATAATTACAAATGGAAACAGATTATTCAGAAAAGAGAGAAGATCATTGCGATAAGAAATAGCTATACTTGTCTAAATTTCAATTGGCGTCATATATAATTGGTCACTTAATTTATTCGT
The DNA here is from genome assembly GCA_903798255.1 of Fraxinus quadrangulata. NCBI lineage: Eukaryota > Viridiplantae > Streptophyta > Magnoliopsida > Lamiales > Oleaceae > Fraxinus > Fraxinus quadrangulata. The sequence goes on from CAIGRB010145681.1 coordinate 8,473, forward strand.
CCAAGTCTGTTGGTTCACCGAATGTGATAATAATGTGGTAATGACATAACCAAAGCAGATGTGATTATATGATCATCGTTGTCCACGTAGATTGCTATATCGTATTTTAGTTAAGTTACCTATAGACTTGAATGGAGTGATTTGATTGAATTATAATATAAAGCGACTTAAATGTGAAAAAGGAAATTCAAAAACCTGATTGAAAGTGGAACATAACTTCGATAATGCCAGAAATCTTTACCTAAAAATTGATGTATCTCACAAACAATCACATTCTATATTGACAACCCTTATTCGTGTCCTCATAAAAAATATTCTACTTTCTGGGTCTAACTTTAAGAACGGAAGAGATGTAATTCTTATTCCTATAAAAATATTACACACGCAACCTAGAAGTGCGGATAATTTTATGTTTAACATGCTAGTATCAGAAATAAAGACAATACTAACCTTTCAAACGCACATGTAAAAAGTTCCAATTCTTCTAGCGTACCATACACGTCATATATATCATCTATGACTGTTAAAAAATACATGACCTTTGTTAAGATTGTTCGACATAATTCATGTTGAGGTTCAAATAACCCTCCAATAGTGCAAAAGAAACATTCCACCAGCCTATCCCTTGCAAACGGAAGCTTTTCAGCAAGGCATATTCTCTTCCACCACCTACATTGAAAAAATAGAGAAACAAAGGATCCTGATGACCAACATATGGTGCTCAAAATTCGAAATATCACTCTGACGGAGAAACATAATGATATAATATTGAAAACTTGTCGAGCATAGATGAGTTTATTTCAATTTATTGTAATTTTCTAGTTTGATATTTTCTTGGTTTCCTACTAAAATTAGGGTTTTTTTAATTCTATGTAAAGAAATTTTATGCATTGTAATAGTTATAATGGATTATTTAATAAACAAAAATTCTCTCCATTTACTCTGTCTCTCGTCTCTCCCCTCCTTTTTCTTCTCTTCTTCCCTCTTTTTTATCCCTTATTCTACAATTATGGTTCTTGTTTACGAGCGTCCAGACTCACTCAATTTAGCCTCAGATAAAACACTAATAGAGACCCAATTTATAGCTTTATTTTTCAGTTAACTAAACTTTTCTCCTATTCCAAACAAAGGTCTGTAACATCTGGAGTTCAAAATACCTTAATATTTAGCCAGCAATAAGTACCTGGAGACTTGTTTTAGCTCCTGCTGATATGTTGCTTGAACAAGGTTGAAATCTAGTTTAGCAAACTCAAGCAGAATAGGATTCATGTCTGGATTCTGGCTGTATACGTTTATGAACCACCTAGCCTCTGCCCGAGGTATGGTCCTGTGCAGCGGGAACTCCAAGGCATGGTGCACCAATAGAGCAGAATCTTGATCAACAGTTAGATCCTGAAGATGTTTGATAGTGAATTCTCTCGCCAATTCCAGGGTTCTTTCACCTTCTGTTGACTGGAAGGAAGCTTCATACAGTTGTACAAATCCCTTTGAATTCTCACGTAGGCTTGGCTTGAAATCACCCTTCTCACTCTTGAAATAATCAAATATCTCTGCAATCAGCCAAGTTTTCGAATGTATGAGTGCAGAAAAGAAAGAAAGAAAACAAGAAAAAAGTTTGTTTTTTTTCCCCACCTTGAGAGACATTAAAGCCATGTTGTCTTAAAAGCCTAAATTCCAAAGCTGTAGCATACAAATTCTTATTCCTTGTTTCGTGATTTTCTCTACATTTTGTCAAGATATGCTTAATTTCATACTCAAAATGGTAAGATAAACCCAGCCTCTGTAAGTTATCAATTAAAAAAAAAAAAAAAAAATCAACGGAAGAATGAAGGATTTTTAAAAAATTTCTTTTCGGCACCTTGAGAGACATTAAAGCCGTGTTGTCTTAAAAGTCTAAATTCCAAAGCTGTGGCATACAAATCCTTATTCCTTGACTCGTGATTTTTATTATATTGTCTGTTAATGAATGTCAAGATATGCTCAATTTCATCCTCAAAATGGTAAGATATACCCAGCCTTTGCAAGTTATCAATTAAGGTCAACTGATCTAGTGGTTCCGTCGCATCATCAAGCATCATCTTCACTTGCATCTTCAGTTCAGAAGCCCGCATTGAAAATCGTTCTCCCTACATTATACATATCAAGTTTTAGTCAGCCCTTATAAAAGTAAAAAATGTAAAGAGAAAATTTTCCATAGAAAATGCTAGCTAGTGATGATTATAATTACCATGTATTCATTAGTTAATGACTGCACAAAATCGAATTCCCACATGGGGGGCTTGTAATTTCCCGACCGCCTGATCTCAGTCTGATTGCCCGATTTCATGGCCATGGAATTGTTATTCTTTTGCTTCCTGATTCTATATGTATCAGATAAGGGACTATATATACTAGCCATACATAGCACAGGATTGAAAGTAATATTTGAATGGGCCATGCTAGAATGCCCATGTTTTTTGACAAAAGGGGCGGCTGGTCCCACTTTTGTCATTCTATTTGAATTGTTTGTTCTTGGTCTGCCCGTGTCTGTTGTAGACTTGTAGTGGGGTGGGGGCTACAGCTAGTGAAAAGAAGCATGATACACTCTGAAAGTTACGAAAACATATAGTCAACTCTTTGAATTGTCATGACACGGTCTGAATATGTAGAAAAAAGTCAACTCTTTGAATGCGGAATTGTTTGTGACAAATACAGAAGAACAGTAGGTGAAGAACACAATTGGGGAGGCACAAACATAAGAGAATATATATGAAAATAAACCAGGGAGATTGAAAAATATTGCCAGTACCTACAACAAAGTTCACTTTTTACGGCATGAAAGTGTGCCGTAAATAATTCTTTACGGCCTACAGCAACACGTCGTATAAAGCAATGCCGTAAAAAGTAATACGGCGTACAAAGTATGCCGTCTAGAAAAGGCCGTTACCTTTTACGGAGTTCCATGAATGCATACCGTAAAAACATTTAAGGCGTGCAATCGATGTAAACTTTTACGGCATGCTATCCATGTATGCCGTAAATACTTTTAGTAACTGAATTATTACAACGTGTATTTAAGGCATGTCGTAAACTGTCTATTTTCATGGCATGTCGTATATGCACACCGTAAACGTATGCCGTAAAAAGTTACATTTGTTGTAGTGAGTCAAGAAAGGAAATTAAGTGTCACAGTCAAGAAAGAAATATTCTTAGACGTGATTGTAAAGCTTCAAGTGTAGTCGATAAAGAAAACAAATCAGGTGCCAGTCAACATAGAAAATATTGCCAGTCAAGAAAACATAGTCTTGATGCTCTTGTAAACCATTTAGTATAGTCCAGTCAAGAAAAGAAATTAGGTTTCAGTCAGTCAAAAGAAATATTCCTAGATTAGAAAATAAATTTGGAATCAGTCAGTCAAGAAAGAAATATTCTTAGATTAGAAAAAGAAATTAGGAATCAGTCAGTCAAGAAAATATTATTGTTCACGTTATTGTTAAGCTTCTATATAGTTCAGAGAAAGTTTTGTAATTCTATCTGAGATCATGAAATAATACTGGAACTTTAAATTTGACTACAATCCCATAGCTTTTTTCTTCGAGTCTGGGTTTTTTCTCATGTTAAATATTTTCATGCATATTTGATATCACTAGTTGATTTTTTCCAATAAAGTTGTGTCTTCTTTGCCAATATTTAGTAGCAATTTAATAAATTTCTACGCTTTTTTATTCAGACTACACCAATATTAGTTAATTAAACTATAACCTAGCACTTAAATTTCCTTTGAATACATTGGCATGCATTTAGTTAACTAAGAACACGAAACTGTTGAGTACTTGCAAAAGCAACAAGTCGGTCAGATAAATATTTTAAAAATGGTATTTTCACAACTGGAACTGTACATGTTGATAAATGGATAAATGATCAAGTTGATAAAGCTATAAAGAACCAGTTGGCAGACGTAATTTTAATCAATTTCCATAATTGACCCCGGAATCCACTCCTTTAATTTAGTGTAGTGACTTTTTTAAGCCAGACGAAATCTTGATTCAAAACAACTGGACTTGTAATCTGGAACTTATAAAGAATGAACAGAGAATTTAATTTTTTCTGAAAATTGTCTTTGCTTCTTACTTTCGATTGGAGAGACAGGATCTGAAAACTTTCCCAAAGCTTCAAGATTCACACCATTTTGCACCTTTAAACTTCAATGGAAGATAAAATTATGCAATCAGCCGTGACCTCCATTGCTGAGGTCATGAGTATCATATAATGAAAATAATTGTACAAAGAAGAATCTAGAATTTATAGCTGTAAGTTAGTTCCTAAAATAGTGGATAACGTCTAGAATATTTTGCAACAAATTGAGTGGTAGCACTAGAAGCAAAAAATGGTATCTAACAGCAAGGCAAACAACGGCTAATGAATGCTCCAACAGGTACTTCAGTTTGTTGATGTGGAGCAGAGGTGGATCAATACAGTTAATTCAGTTAACATGCACCCAAATGCTTGTTACACCTATTTTAGAAACCTACAAAAGAGAACATATAGAATAAAGAATGGAAATATCCAACTAGAAACATTAAGATGAGTTCGGAAAGTATCATGTGCTTTGACACGACTTGTCCCGAATCACCCTAGCGGACCCGAAACGTGACGTGTGCCAATGGTAGATGTTGACTAGATACCAGATCCACCATCAAGGCTGACTATGAGTTACTACAAAATATCAAGAATCACATGTTTATGAAAATATAGTGTGAGGGGCCCAAAATAAATATTTTATGCTCTACCAAAATGCATCATATCGTGTGACTATAACTCTAAAATCATTAGGCTCCTCAAGCTATCAAGAACCAATACTACCTGTACGAAAAATTGTGGAAAAATATATGAACTAATAGCCTAGTGAGTGGAATCTTAAAATAATTATACTTTTTCATTTACATTTTTATCGAAAATCAAGTGGAAACCATTTAACAGTTCACATTATAATAACATATAATAATAGCAACAATCAAGACACGAGACATCTCATAAAACTGAAACATATCATTTAATAGTCATGATAGAATCCTCAACTCAAATACATATCATCATCTCATCCCATCACATGTAACCAACCAAAAATATACCCTCTGACTGAAACTATAATTCGCCCCTCGGACTAAATACTTTCGCCATGACCCTAAGGCCCTTTCGTGAACGAAAGTGGGTCTCAAAGACCTCTAATAATCAATATTAGAACATGGCCAAGGCCCCCCAGTGAACTATATATAGACGGTCGGACCCCTTCATCCACAGTCAAGACCACTCATGTAGTATAGAACACGGTCAAGACCACTCCGTGAATTAGAATAAATATATAATCATGGGTACTTTTCTGGTCGATCTCAATATCACATGTCTCACATTCCAATTCACAAATAATCCATGTACAATCTTTAGAATTCCACACCAATCATAATGAATAAATATTTTCAAATTAATCATGTGATTGGACAAATAATTCACATAATTGCATAAAATGTATAATAGTATAATTAATTTGACAATACTTGAAAAATATTTAAGTTTTTCCACTCACGGATTTACGGATATCAATTTGGTTAAATTGATGAGTATTTCCAAACTTTCACTTCAATACCTGAAATAGCGATATAACAACTCAAATTGAAATCCGATAAGTAACTAATGCAAATCCACCACGTAATTCTTCGACTTATATGCTTATTCCGTCTCTATTTCTCTTAAATTTTTCTCTCTTTAATTATTCACCAACAAATCACCATATGATCAAATCTATTAAATCACTATATTTCCATAAAATCCCTACCTTATACATATATTAATCCAATACATAACCTTCAATATTTATCCCATAATTTCATTCAAACAATTAAAATCTATAAATCAGATGTTGACAAAAATAGCACTAACATTCCAAATTATTGAATTGTGGCACCAGTTTCTGTATATTAAAAACTGTCTCCAAACCTATTGACAAAAACAGCACTTTTTGGACATAATTTCAAAAACAACACATGTACCTAAATTTTGCACGAAAATTGCTTAAAAATACCAAAATTCAACCTCAACTCCATATCTCACTTTAATACATCATAAATCAAGTATTTTATATCATGTACACACAATAAATCAAATATTCAAGCTCTAATTTGCAAACCCATTTCACATTTCTTGCACTAATCTTCCAGTATATACTTTTCTACTTGTTTAATACCTAAGATATATGTCAATAAACTTTAATTCTTGCATAAATTGAATATAAACAATTTTCCATAAACTTTAAAACATAACACCATTCTTCAATAAATAATTACTTTGTTTACCCATAGAAATTGAAGAAGAAATTGAAACCCAATCTTGAAAACCCCCTTTCTTTTTCCCTTCTCTTTTCTTTCTTCCTTTTCCCCATTTTTCTTCCTCCTTCCCCGGTATTTCTTCTCTCTGCCGCCTGTTTCTGTGTGTATGTGTATGTATTGAAAATGTAAAATGAGTTTTGATTATATAATTGCCACTTGTAATCCACTCATACCAACAATTGCCAAGGAAGCCCCTCTTCTTCAATTTAACATAACATTTAGTCCTTAACTTCCATTGGATATAAAATCTAGCCATTTTACTTTTAATAATATATAAGTAAACTCCTAAAATTAATTTTTTTAACCATCTTAAACCTTTAAATATTGTCAAATTGTAAAATAACCCCAATAAAATAATTTATTCCATTTAAATCCTTATTTGATTAACTTTGACGATTGAGATTCTTGACTTTGACTAAATAATTTCTTGACTTTGACTATAACTGGATGGAGTGTAACATGCTTTTGTTAAAGTTTAGGTTTTTTCTTCTTCTTTGATTTAATATTCTGTTAACTTTGTTAATAATCCCTATTAATTAGTGACTGTATTTTTTTTTACCTATTCCTTGGCCATTTACCACGTTATATGATATGTAAGACGTGAGCTGCAGATTTTTCTCTTTTCAGTTGTCTTGTAAGGCTATTTAAATGCCAATTTCCTAGTTAAATAATATTAAGAATTCTCCAATTCTTGTTTTCAATAGAGAATTAGAGTTCTTGATATTTAGTATCAGAGCTGTTTCAAAAGCCTGATTGAGAAGTAGCAATCTTCTAAGAGCGTAGTAGCAAGGATATGGTGACTGAAAGCAGTTTCTTGCAGCCAGTGATTCCAAAGTTTGATGGACACTACGATAATTGGTGTATGCTTATGGAAAATTTTCTACGATTGAAAGAATATTGGAGTTTGATAGAACATGGGATTTATACGGTAAAAAGAGTTGAAGGAGCAGAACTTACTGAAGGACAGAAGAAGATAATTGAATATGCAAAACTAAAAGATCTCAAGATTAAGAATTACCTCTTCTAAGTAATTGATCAATTGGTCCTGGAAACTATTTTGAACAAAGACCAGCAAATAACCTCTGGGATTCCTTGAAGCAGAAGTAGCAAGGGACAGCGAAGGTGCAGCATGCACAACTACAAGCTCTTTGAAAGGACTTTGAAGTTCTTCATATGAAGGTGGGGAAATATGTAAATGAGTACTTTGCTCGAACACTCATTGTAGCCAACAAGATGAGGACTCATGGTGAGAAAATGCAAGATACTGTTGTCATTGAAAAGATCCTGAGATCTATTACTTCCAAGTTTGATTCTGTTGTGTGCTCTATTAAGGAGTCTAATGATCTAGACACCTTGTCTATTGATGCATTACAAAGTAGTCTTCTAGTGCATGAACAATGCATGAATAGTCATGTTGTAGAAGAACGATCCGTAAAAGTTACTTATGAAGATTCAGTAGGAGGAAGAGGACGAGGCCGTGGAAGATTTAGAGGAAGAGGTAGACATTTCTTTGATAAGTCTACCATTGAGTGCTACAATTGCCATAAGCTTGGACATTTTCAATATGAATGTCCAGGAAAGGGGACATAGGCTAATTATGAAGAAGCTAATGGAGAGATGTTGTTAATGGCAGTTGTAGAAGCTTGTATGGAAGAAGTATGGTTTCTTGACTCAGGTTGCAGTAACCACATGTGTGGTAAGAAGGAGTCTTTCGGAAGCCGTGATGGAAGTTTCAATGAATCTGTGAAGTTGGAAGAAAATTCAAGCATGGCTGAGGACTAATAATGGAAACTACAATGTTTGCAAACAGAATGTAAGTTTTTTCGTCCTGAGAGAGGACTAATAATGTTCATTTTACCTGCTCAGTTTCAACCAAAAGAAGAAAGCTGCTTCAACTCTCTTGCAGAAGATCAGACTTGGCTTTGACGTCATAGATATGGACATTTGAACTTCAATGGCCTAAAATTTCTTCAACAGAAAAGTATGGTGAATGGGCTGCCACAACTTAAAATTTCCTCTAAAGTATGTGAAAACTGCCTGGTGGGGAAACAAAAGAGAGATCCATTTCCAAATGAAAGCACATGGAGGGCTTCTCAGATTCTTCAACTAGTGCATGCTGACATTTGTTGTACAAAAGTTGGGTTGAAAAAGAAACGGGTTCGTGTATAAAAGATCTTTGCACTGACCGTGGGGGAGAATTTACATCACAAGAGTTCACAAGTTTTTGCAAAGCAAATGGCATTATAAGACAATTGACAGCTCCATATACTCCACAATAAAATGGTATTGTGGTGAGTAAGAATCAAACTATTATGAATATGGTTCGAAGTATGCTACCAGAGAAGAAGATTCCAAAGACATTTTGGCCAGAAGCAGCCAATTGGACTATTCATGTTCTAAATAGAAGTCCAACTCTTGCAGTGAAGAACATGACTCCGAAAGAAGCATGGAGTGGATCTATACCATCTAGTGACTACTTTAGGGTGTTTGGATGTATATCTTATGCTCATGTTCCTAATAGTAAAAGGACTAAACTTGAAGATAAGAGTGTGAGATGTGTTTTACTTGGAGTTAGTGAGGAGTCAAAGACATATAGATTGTATGATGATAAGTGTATTTTATACACTTATTTGTTGTCTTAAATCACGATATTTTATTATTTTTGTTAATTAAATTCTACTTAATTAATATTATATTGTGTTTTGTAGGTTAAATGTTATGTTTAATGAAGAATTGAAGAAAAGAATGTAAAAGTGACGAA